>ONZA01006863.1:29100-45127 GCA_900322205.1 Kewa caespitosa
AGGGGTTCCCCTCTCGAGAGCAACACCTAGTCTATCAGCACTAAGAATACTATTTAATTCTAAGGACCAAGAGACATCCCAGTTAATGCTGCCGTTGATTCGCAAACCCTGCTTGGCCAACCAGTCTGCCGCTCTATTACCCTCTCGATAAATATGTCCTACCTGAACCGGATTCCTCGTAGCCAGGAACTTCCTTGTATCAATGATAAGCCCATAAACCTTCCAAGGAATCTCAATTTCTCCTCTTAGCGCTTGGATCACAGTCATGTTATCCCCTTTGGACTAAACTGAACTGAATTGAAATTGATTTTTTTTCAATTGACATTGGACCCACGTCAAAATCTTTCTAGTAATATATGATTTTTTTTTTTTTGAGGTATGCTCTCTACCACTTGAGCATTACTCATTTCTCGATATATAAATTATTGTAATTATATTTCGGAACTGAAAACTATTGAATGTTTTAATTTGAAAGTGAATTGAACTGAACTAAACTGAAAATAAGTTCAAAAGACAAGGCATGATGTATACCATAGTTTTGTTTGTTTGTTTTAACAATGCTAAGCAACCTAACAGTTTCTGGCTCGCTTCCATTTATTCAAACAACCCCACTTTTTTCTTTACTCCTTAAATACTCATTGTCAAAGTCCCACCATTTTTTCTTTGTTTGTAACAAAACATGAAGCTCCCTAAATCTGTAAGTACCCTTCTTTATAGAACTTGTTTTACTCTTTTGTACTAAAACTACTGCTAATATTTATGATGATCATTAACTGAGTTTTAGTTTTCATATCAAGTGTTAAGTTGTTTCAGTTTAAGGAAATGCAGTATTGTAACTTGTAGTTTGATCTTTTGGCTTCACTTGTTTGTTCACTTAAGGTGTCTGTTTTCTTTTGTGCATTTTGTTGTTGGCCATTTGGGCATTCATCTTTCTTTACAGGCAGAAATAACTGTAGTTGATGATTGTAATTTATGGGGTTGAGTTTTATGTTGATGACATTTTGCTGATATACTGAAAAGTATACAGCTTCAGTTTCAGATTGATAGGTAAACTGTGAACATATCATCACAGGCTGTAAATGAAAACAAGGGGTCGTTGGTGCAATGACACAACTCGCATTCGTCCATAGCAATGATCTAGGTTCGACGGTAGAAATCTTGCCGTTTTGACAAAAACAAATAGCAAAAAATAAATAGAAAAAGATATAAAAAAAATGTGTTTTTTTTTTTTTTTGTCTTTCTGAAAAGAAAAAGGAGAAAAGAAAAGGATTTTGACTTTAGTGTTACTTGCAGTTGCATAAAATGGGGGAATGAGTATGCTTTATTGACGTTACCATGAGTATCACTTCACCTTATTTTTATAGGAAAGGGTTGTTAGGTGATCTTCTTTTGTACTCTAGTCACACAATAGAACAGCAAGGTATCACTTCGATATCAGATGTTTGTATGATGTAATACGTCGAGATGCAATGCAATCAGCAACTGATGTTCGTCGAATATTCTTTTGATGTCTACTCTTTGAGTGTATTTTTGATGAAAATGATGAAGTTGCGGAGTTTCGAGTTGGTACAAGCATAAAAACTTTAAGATACAGGCTGCTGTACTGTCTGAAAATGTATGATGAGCAAGTTTATAAAAGATTAGAATGGAATCTGAACAATGACATGGTCTCTATATCCATATTTGCATTACAAACAGCCTGGGAAATATTATTTTCTAGAGTTGTGCCTTTTAATGATGTTCAGTTCGGTATAATCTCATACCCGGCCATCGAAAATCATACCACTCTCTTAGTTGCTATAGAAAATGATGATTTCTGATGATATGATCTGTTTCGTTCTGTCTAATCTTTTACTCTCTCAATTTGTCCTTCAGTTATCTTCCGCAGGTCATAAAAGACGGAGATCCTTATGTTGCAACCCCCTTCATACTTTGGCTTTGCTCTGTGTTGCCGTCTTTGTTGGCAGTGCACTTGTCATAACTGATTATAAGGAGGTACAGATTATTGCTGATAGTATAATGTCTCTAATTATGTGCTTGATCAACTCATGAGAAAATAGATACCAAGTCAATTTGCTTGTCATCTGATGTTTCTATGAGATTTATTATCAGTAAGCTTTGGCAATGGGAAACTTTTCCAATTTATACAACTCTATCTTAGGTGAATTTTACTACTGCAGAGACTGCCAGGTGGGGACTTCCTCAATGTTTTTCTGAGAACAAGGTCCAAGTGTGAGGTTTGTTATGATCAATTAAATGTGGTTTGATAATTTAATGCACTTGTGATTTAGTCCAGGATTCTGGTATCAAGGCCCAGTTTGATTTGGATGAAAATTTTTCCCCGGAAAGCTGGGATAGTTTGATTGCAAACTATTTTCCAAGGAAACAATTTTCCCCAACCAAACTGAGCCTGATTTTCTTCACTATGACATGATGTGTTTCCTCATTTTGATTGCCTTTCTTTCAGGGGCAATGCAAACCTGCTGGGAGTGAGGCATTGCCTAAGGGTATCGTTTCCAGCACCTCCGACCTGGAAATGCGCCCGTTGTGGGGTACACCTATTAAAAAGGTTAGCAAGTCGTAGAAAGTTTCCATCTTGTTCATGAACTCACGTAAAGTTGACGCATTGGCTAGCATTTGTAGGGTTATCTGACAACTTTAACAAATTTGCTAAGAAAGCATAGGTCGTAAAGTAGAAGATGTAAGATCTAATTTTCTGGTAAAGTGTTATAGAATTATCTCAAAATAGCAATTTCCATGTGTAGATTGGTTACATTACGTATGCACCACTTTTAGTCTTCGCTTTAAATGATCACAATGTCCTTCATCTTCTAACCTGAGTTTCTCTTGACTCGTTTTTCTTTTTCCCCTCTTAGCCATCGCATATAAACTTGTTAGCTATGGCTGTTGGTAAGAAGCAGAAAGAAAATGTCGACAAAATTGCCAGAAAGGTGAGAAGACAGTTGTCCTCAATGTTCTGATCCTAACTGTCTTAACTACTAAAAGATTTATCTTATTGCTATCTTGCAGTTTTTAGAGAGTAAATTTGTTGTGATGCTTTTTCATTATGATGGGAATGTGGATGACTGGAGAAACTTGGAGTGGAGTGCCCAGGCACTGCATGTTGCTGCTGCCCATCAAACTAAATGGTGATTACTCGGGACTGAATACTGATTATTAATTATACATTATAGTATTTAAAAGCATCACAGAATTTCAGGCAATAGCATTTTCCTGTTGCTTTTTCTTCAGGTGGTTTGCAAAGCGTTTCTTACATCCGGATATTGTGTCCGAATACTCGTACATTTTCCTCTGGGATGAAGACCTTGGAGTTGAGAATTTCAACGTTCAACGGTAAGCAACCTTCAAAAGGAGATTCAAGCTCCAAGGCCCCTTTTCCACTTCTTACTTCATATATCCATTTGCAGGTATCTATCTGTCATAAAAAAAGAAGGGCTAGAAATTTCGCAGCCTGCACTTGACCCAGAAGTATCAGAGGTCCATCATGAGCTCACAGCTAGACAAAAGGGTGCACTGGTTCACAGGTTATCTATCCCTTTCCGACTTCTCTTAGTAGTATGAAAAATATGCTGTTAACAGCCATTTGCCTGAGCTATCAAAACCTTTCGTTTATTAGTTGTTGCCTTGTTGGTCTACTGGAAAAAAACCCGTCTGGTACAACTTGTAGCCATTCAGTTAAGAATGTCAAATTGAGTTCTTTAATAGGAATTGGGGTAATAATAGTTTACGGAACATGCAAGTCATTAGGTCATTTTGCTGCATCTGTTGAAGTCCATTTATTCTATGTATATTTTTGCTTATGTCAATTTTGTTAACAGGAGTATTAACAAGATCCTTCCTGGTAGAAGAAAGTGCGATGAAAACAGTACAGAACCTCCTTGCACCGGGTAGAAACATTCTGATTTTTATCATCTTCTCTTTCTTCTCCTGTTTCTCTCATCTCTCTTCCTAGATTGAGGTTACCGGGAGGTTGATTTTGTCTTCAGTTAAACACTTTATTATACAAGGATTATCTGGGATTAAACAAGGCAGATGCATTACAGGTGGGTAGAAATGATGGCTCCGGTTTTCTCAAGAGCTGCCTGGCGCTGTACTTGGTACATGATTCAGGTGCACTTTTATCACCACAAAACCATGAAAATCCAATACATACATATAATTTCCCAGTACAGTCATGTACTTAGAAGAGTCTTTTTGCGTTTAACAAAGAAATTTCTTTCTCTGTCTGACGACATTCCCAGTTTCTAAACTTGCTGTTAACTCACTTCTCAGAACGATTTTGTGCATGCTTGGGGTGTGGACTTCCAACTTGGTTACTGTGCGCAGGCAAGTCTCTTCCACAAATATTCAATTTTTCCCTTTTTAATCACCTGAAATCTGACCTATGACCCTTGTGATTGATAGGGAGATAGAACTAAAAAGATCGGCATTGTTGATTCTGACTACGTCGCTCATTATGGCCTTCCCACACTTGGGGGTGCTGCAGTGAACAAGGTAGTAACTCCACTGTAGCTTTTACAAGTACATTTGTTAATCTCTACAAACTGTAAGAAAAACGCCTTACCTTGTAACTACGCATGCAGACGGATGATGAAGCTCCTAATCAGACATCAGACAAAGGGGTAACCTTGAAAGAAGTACTCTTTAACACTTTTTCTTGTTTAGCTTTGTCCGCTGTTTTATTCTTATTCGTTCGTTGTGTTTCATTTGCAGGCAACATCATCCCCAGACGTGCCTGATAGCAGAACTGCTGTAAGTCAAAACATTCTGGACTGCAATTTCTTCAACAACTACTTGATCTAAGCAAAATTTATCTCAACCATCTCTGTAATATATTGTCTCAGAAGTTCAGATAGGTTTTCCTCTGACATGTCTCAATTTATGTTTAAGTAGATTGATGTTTAATGATGCCTTGGCACACTATTTGGACCGCGAGTGAACAAGACATGATCCTTCTTCTAGCTTGTTTAGAATGTATAGTGCTGCCGTTGAATTAACTTAAACATTGATCATTTGCAGGTACGGAAACAGTCGTTAACAGATCTGGAGAGGTTCAAGAACAGATGGAAGAAAGCAGTCAAAGAAGATGATTGCTGGACTGATCCATTTCAGCTACCTATGCAACAGAACAGCTAATACTGTTCATTTAGGCTCAGTTTGTTTGGGAGGAAAACGTTTTCCTAGAAAATATATGTTGTTAAACGAACATACAGAAACCATTTTTCTAGAGAACCTTTTCCTCCCATCCAAGCTGAGTCTCCAAGAATTATATACAAGGAATTAGTTTGGAAGATTAGTAACTGCTGCTGGAAATAGTTCACACAGATCGCTGGTAGTTTTGCTCCCAATGGAACTAATTAGTCAAAATTCTTTCTATGGTTATACTCCGCGAAATATGTAAAGCTTCTTATACCATTCACACTTGTATCAAATCCAAACCAAATCCAGTGTATGAACTGGGTGTTCTCCACCCTTTATATGTAATTCTTTTCTATTCCAATGGTATGTACTCTCAGTTAGAAACAGATAGCTTGGAGTAAAGGAAACCAATGTAGGTTACATGCTCACACAGTTGTGTAGTTTCATCTTCCTATTTTCCCTCAATTACTGGAAGTGATGTTACTATGCAGAAGGTTCTGGCAAGAACAAATTTGTCTGATCTGTAGACTAAACAATTCGACGCTTTCTGATCAAGCCAGCAATGACTTGTCCTAGTTCTTCGCCAAGGTCCTCCTGTACATGATGCCCTGCCTGAAAATCACAGCGGGAGTATCCCATCAATACCATAACATAATTTCTTTTCTGGAATGAATTGTAACTTAATATGCCAACAGTAATGCTACTCTGTTCTTTCGTACTTTTCTCTTTCTACCTCTTTTTTGTTTTGTTTTGTTTTGAGGAGCAAAGAAGCGAAAAGGTTGAAGCAGATGGGTTTCAAATGTCGGTTCAAAGACTTTATCAGCTTAGGCTAAATGACAGCTGTGCCGTGCTACCACATAGAAATTTATAAAGCAGGAGTCCATACCGAGGGAAGTTCGACCAACTTATGATTTGCCGCTTTGCAGAAATCTTCAACACCATCAAAGTTCAACCAGCGATCCCTTTGGCCCCAACAGATGGTCGTTTGAACTTTCCAGTTTTCGCTCATGAGTATCTTCCGCATATCCTCAACATATGTCTGTTGTAATAGAACAATACCATGTTAGGATCAACCCAGCTCAAGGAAGTCAGACCTTTATTCTATTTTATTTAATTTTTTGGGTGGGGAGGTAGCCGAAAGATATTCAGTTATGAAACAAAATTGACCTTTAACTGCTTTTTCATGGCTCTACTGATAGCATTGAGTGCAAACCCAGAGGAACCCGAGGTGAGATAAGGCCTTCTATAAACCATTGCATCGTCTTCCTTCATCTTGTATGGACCTGAGCTAGTCAATGCTTTATCGCTTGCTCTCAGAGGATCCTAAATAGGCAAAGAAAGCAATCAATTTGCTTCCTCGTTACGATGTATACTCAAGAAAAAAAAAAGAGGCTAAATTCATGAGTAAGTTAACCAATGTACTTTTACCTGAGAAAATATTTCACCCAACAAAAAGTTGCTGAATATGGACAACGTTGACGGCAAGTTTGCATGCTTAGCTGTTATCTTCATCACACCAGACCAAAACAGAAAAGAAATGTTATTGTTTCCTGGACTGAAAAGGATTAACTTGTAACATACCAATATGCCAACAGACGGGCATGGCCCTTGCAGTTACACAATGAAGGCCTCCAATGAGATCCGAATTCAGTCACTCTCACCAATAGTAGATTATGGATCAATTCATTCAAACAAAAAAGTAAATACATAGAGACAGTACATGCATGAAGTAGTAGCGTTTCTAGACATACAGGTGGATTCAGTAAAATGAGATCATTGACTTTATCCTGATGGTCAAGAGCATATTTAACCACAGCTGGTGAGAAGTATCCCTGCAGCATGGCACAATCACTGAATGTCATCTCAAAGCATGGCGTAATGTGGACTTCCCATAACATGCATGAAGTGTTTAGAAGAATAAAAAAGGATGAAATTAGTACCTGCGTGACGAGTGAAACCTTATCGACAGCAAGTTCATCAATCAGAGATTTCAAGGACGATATGTATTCTGCGAAAAGGGCAATCCACTAATGATGTAAGATTTAGTGACTAATTTACATTCGCTGAGACTATTTGGCCAACAAAACATTGCATATACTCAAATTTTATCTGATCAGAGATTAATTATTTGTTAGAAATGAAATTACCTTCCATTGTGTAGTCAAAACCGTACTTAGGCTGGGGCTTGTCTGAAAATCCAAAACCTGCAGGGATAACAAAATTAAGAGTCCAACTTGCATAACTGGAAAGTTTTCCACTAAAAATTGCAATGTAGGGAGTAGGAATTGACATTCTATCACTGAATAGAGCAAGTTGAAACTATTAATTGAAATTGATTTGCAAGACTAATCTAAAAAATTTATTAACTGTAGTATGTGGTTGAAATAAGATTACCTAACCAATCAAAGGCAATAACATGATAGTCCTTGGAGAGTACTGGAATGACCTTGCGGTAAGAGTATGCCTGTTAGCATCATGGACTTAATTACATATGGTCATTTGGGGGGTACAACAACAAAATTTAGTTATGTAATTCTTGGATACAGCTATCCCGACGTAGTTTCAACGTTGAGATGCCATTGAATTTGTACACTGTTCCCTTCTACTCATTTATGTACAATATATCGAAGAGGATCATCTTGAAAAGAATAAAATAAGGCAGAGTGATCTGATTGCACCTTCAGATATCTTATGTGAAAATAAGTCAACCAACTTGCAAAGCACATGGTTTAAAACTGCTAAGTTATAGAACATCTCAGTATCTAACAAATGAAACCAAAGAACGAACTATTGAGTACATACTTCTCTTTCTATATAATCCCCCAAAAAAGTTCTTTTCCCCCCTGCTTTTCTGGCAATTAGTAGCCTAATGAAGCAATGATACTATTTCTGTCCAAGAAAAGCAGGTATGCCAATGTTCAGTTCTAGTACCTTACATTACCTTTAAGTTTCTAATGAGCAGTCATTCTACATGCAGATCATCTAGACCTATTGCAGTTTGCAGACATGATAACTATGAGGTACTCAAAACAGCAGATATCAGATACCAGCACAAAGTATTCCTACTAATGAATTATGTGAAACCGTTTCATGCTTTTAAACAAACCTACAACACCCAGTCTCTATTAGAACCTTGGAGAAAAGGGAATAGTACTGATTGACATGAGACAAACCTGTGATGGAAACCCATGAATGAGCACGACTGAAGGATTATCAGTACTTCCACTTTCGACACAAAACCACCTATTGGATATAATGACATTTATCGATGAAACCTGCAATTAAGCCCTCTTCATTATCTGTATAGAGGAGGCTAGGCCACTAAATAATTACACTTAATATTGATACACATGTAAATTCCAAATGTGTGTATATGATCGTTTAACTGATTGGACGACTTCACCTGAAAACATCATCAGAGGCCTGAGAACTGCTACCCATTGCCAGCCCAAAGATTGGATCTTTTGCCTTCCCCCCCGGGCCGCGAACAATATATGCTTTCACCTGCATATCATTGGTATGAAAAGTACTTCTAGATTAATATAGATATCGCGATGGATGGAGATAGATCATAGACTTACAAGCTGAAAGAGCTCGACCAACAAGGAAAGGTTTACTAAAGAAACAAAATGACCATGAATGAAAACATCTATAGAAACAAGACAAATTCTACTAGAGTGATAGATTGGTGATTTGCTTCTCAGTATATAAGCAGAACATTCACGACATATTTTGATTAAACTGGCGGCACCTCATCCTGATTTCCTGGATGTTGATTATTCGGGGGGTGTAAAAGTTAAAAGTCCATCAAGGCCTGGGAGGAATTAATGAACGACACCGTATTCATACAGTGTCGATAAGAAAAACTGACCATCTTTCCTTGCTTGAACCATTCATCAGCCGGGCTTGACCCATCGGAATACTTTCCTGTCAAAATGAATACCATGTCAAGGGATAATCCTTAGAAGCACTGCCTGCTTCATTGCTTACACCAGGCTTAACGGAAAAAGAGTTTTGCGATGCAAAATCAATCATCTTGCATCTTACAACAGGTTGCTAATAGCAAAGCAGCCAAATTAAAGTATAGACCATGCTATATAATTTCAACTCCTCACGTCCACAATTAGTTGTTACACTCTTTGAAGGTAAGCAAATGATATTTTCTTACCGATACATCCAAGGACAATAGTACATTAGTACATTAGTACTCAGAGTTCATGGTTACAAAGTTCATCCTATGTTCAAAGCGTGCTCTTATATGCAACATCCGCTTAGAAAACTTAGTATTGATGCTAAACTCTTCCTCTCTTTGGCCATTTTCCTTTTCCCAACCAAATCAGATACCCCCCTCACCCGTCCACCTACCCGAAAACTGTCCTAGGTGTATTGTGACAAAAGTCAAGCCACCAAACTAAGGAAGAATTATACCGCTGTGGCACATTAAAAACTTAAATACTACCTATATAATCCATATATATGTTTAAGATATTGGGATTTATAATATAGTAACAGCAAAAGGGGCTGAAGTTAGTCATTTTCTGAAAGTCCAATGCTCCCATCTTCAGACTGAACAAATTCAATTGAAGTCCAAACTTGCTCACAAAATAAGCTGAATTTTCTGATAAAATGCAGTTTCCTTCAAATTGGTTCATTCAAAGACAACTTTAGGCAAACATAAGAAACAACAAAGATTGAATTCAATCACCTCCACTGAAGGAAAAGCCATCACCAGCAGAAACAGGCGCATCCAACAGGTAATAGTCCTGCAACCCAACAGGAGAAAAACAAACAGAAAAAATGATTCAAAACCCTGAAAAAACTGAATTTATCAAACATCATTGATCTTATTGTAGCAAAAAAAGCTAAGTAACCTCATCTTGGCTTGATTTGCAGATGAAATTACAAGGTTTTCTCATCTGGGTATCATCAAGTTCAGATCTTTTGCAAAACCCAGCAACAAAAGAAGAAGATGGTAAATGAACAGTTGGGATTTGAGGTGGGATTTTCCTCCATTGATGAGCATTATTGAGGAAAGTGAAAGAACTGTGAGAACAATGAACCAACATGTTTTTTTAAAAAAAAAGGTGAGATTTTTTGATTATGTGAAGAAAGAGAGACAGGTATAGAAGTAAAAGTGACCGTTAATTGATGAATTTTGCATGGTTTTGGGGACACTTTTTTTTGAAAGTTTGGATAGGATTTGTTCGGCTCTCAACCGTTACCCGCTACCGCGCACACATTCCGGGTTTTGTTTACTGTCACTTTCATGTTTCTTTTTGTGTTAATGTTCGGAATGTGACCCGATCCGAGAATTTGATCTAAACTCGAATTATGTTTTTAATATTTTTCCTTGAATTCTATAAAATTCAAAAAGCTAACTAAAAATAAAGTTGACTAAACTTACTTTTATCTAAATCGGAATTATTAGAATCAAATATGATTCGATGTCTCAACTAAATAGCTTTACCACATGTCAATTATACTTGACAATCATCGGACTGCATGGTCGAATCGGAATATAAGCCTCGAATCAACTTTATTTAGCATTAGAATATATCGAAAGTAATGTGTTGGATTAGGTTGAGGTTTCGTTCAATAACTTCAAGTCATTTTCAGATTGATTATTTATTTATTTATTTTATTTTGGTCAAATTAAGGTTTATTGTTAATGGAACATAATACATGGATCAGCTTACAGAAATGATGAGCACTGATTATGGACCTAAGGCCAGTACAATGTACAATGAGGGAAGGGGGATTGAACCTGAGCCTAATGTATCCAGCACCTCAATCTCAACCAATGGGCCAAGAGCACCTCAATCTCAACCAATGGCCAAGACATCCTTGGTATAATTAATTTAGTATAGTGAGTTGGATTGTCAACTAGACCCAATAACAACTCTTGGGTAACGTTTTCTTTATTTCTTTCCAATTGAAGAAGTGTACTAAATGAAGTATATATGAGACTACGTAAGGAAAGCATATAGAGTGATAGATTTGTTACACATTGAGGAGATATGGTTTATGTTAGAACAACTTGTTATAATAATTGGTAGGAATTTGATTTAGATTTTTAGGCGTGATATCACTATCTTCGAAGTGATATTTCGACCCTATTAGAGCATTGGGTTACACCAAATCCACTTTCGGGTACAAAGAAATCACAACAATAGTAGTTGCTCTTACTAGAATTATCATTCGAAGGGTTTGATGGTGATATGTGATTATGTGTTTAACCTCTCATATCTTATTCTCTATAGAGAAAATGGATGACGGAACCATATGAGTATCTATGTCATATCATACTACCATGTTTAAGTATATATGACTATATATAGACAATAATGTCGGCTAGTTACTAAGAATTGGGAAGTTATTTGGTCTTATCCGTATCAATTGACATAGAAATCACATCTTATAAAATGACATCTAACCACCACAACATATCATATAATGTTTAATTTAACTACTCAAATTCCATACTCTACAAACATTCCAACAGTTTATCAAGTTCATTGATTTTCGTAGGAATAACTTCCCCTTACCTAAGAATTTTAAAGGAACGCATAAGACAATCCAAGGCAGATCTTTGGAAAGCGTAAAGTTATGGAAAACTGAGCCTATAAGGAGAGCCAAATAATCTCACTTCATAACCTTAAGCCTCTAGCTAAGAAACCTCTTCCCTACTCCCATCTTATATCTCAAAAGTCAAACCCAGACATAGAGCCTCAAAAGTTGCAGGTTAGGTCTCATTATGCTTTTATATGTTTAACTTAAAATGCTAATCCCTCCGTTTCACAATAAACTTCTCACTTTACTATTTGGTCCGTCCTAATATAAACTTTCCATTCCTTTTTTTGGTAACTATTTTGTGGTCCCTAGAAAAAGTGAGTGGTAAGAGTGAAATAACCGTGACAAAGCAAATATGAAGTTTATTGTGGGACGGAGGGGTAGTAATATTTTGCTATTTAGTTATGCACTAAATTGGGTGTGTTTTATGCTGTTCATTGGTTGTGTATAATGATCTTGTGGTTGCAACTTGCAAGTATAACTTCTTTCTCAAATACCTGTGAGCTGTGACCTCTTTCCTGGTCAAGTGATCAATGCAATACATTACCCTAGGAAAGATATCAACTTTACTTCATCCGAATATAGTACTGCTCCTATTTGCTTTTGTGTAGTGTCTTGTAGCAGGTATGAGAATGGTGTTGTTTGGTGGGAAATGACATTGTACTTGGACAAAGTATACAATTAAATGACCATTACAAAGACAAAGATGAGACCCAGTTTTTAATTAGTTCCTCTGATCTTGTTTCTTTGTGGACATCTATGCATGGTGATACGTTTCTTGTGTGTAGACATTACCATTTTAGGAGGACTCAAGCCCTTGGAATTTTTACAAAGTGAAGAGAGGTCCTTGGACCAACAAAGTGAAAGTTGATCTTTCTGATGTAGTGTCAGGGCTCATATAGCTTACTCAGTCTATTGACCGCGGTCCGCCGTGTAATGTAGCCACCCATAAGCGACTCAAGAATATTTTGAGTTGTCCATTTCTCCCTAAGGTCAGATCCTTGTTCTGTACTCTGTAGCTATCTTAGGGCTCCAAAGATTTGGGACCAAAAGCGGTTAGCGGTGAGTACCATAGAATAAGTTTCTTCAACATGAGTTGAGCCTAGTTATCTTAGGGCTCATGAATAATTCTTCAGTAAGAATTATCGAGTTCAAAGTCCAGATTTTCAACTCTAGTTCTCAGTCAAGAAGTCCTCGTAGGAGAATGACAATCTTCTAGGGAGTTGATGGTTGGGGAAGGGTAATAGTAGTATTTCATGTTACTGAATTGTTCAACACTTTCTCTTCCTTTTCTTTCAACAAGAGATGGCTAGGATGGGCTTGTATATGGAGATTAAGAAAAAAACAAAGCAAAATGTACATGCTAAAACTATATCATGCACGCGTATTGTATTGTACGGACTCATGCTGACCTACTTCAAAACTATTACGGATGAAGTTTGAATCTCGTCTTATAACACCATTTCTTTTTGTGATTTCCTACTTACTTCGTATATTGCAAATTGTTCTTAAACAGAATGTCAGGAGATCAAAGCATTGAAGAGAACGGCCATGATGTTAGCCTCGGTGAACAAATGGACAGCAATGTCCCTGAATCTGTCTCATTTTCTGATGAAGAAAGTCATCCTGATTTGGACAATGAGCATGAATTTGTCAAGCCAGAAGCCCGACTATTTCTTGCACCCTTGTTCCTCTTGGGGCTCCTTCCATTTGACATATACGGAGATGCGTTCTTCAATGCATTCATCTATGCCCTTGAAAAACTCAAAGTTGAAGAAGCTGCACACATCCTTGAAAAGATGATTTGCTTTAGGCCGATCTCACCAAAGGTTGTTGAAAATGCTTGCTTCAATCGCTTCATGAATGTATATAATCCAGACTTTGATGTCAGCTATGAATCCATATCGAGGCAGTGTGTGGAAGTTTACAAGGCTGGCGGCAGAAGAATCGAGGAAATGATGAAGAAGGTCGAAGGGAGGATCAGTCTCTCTGTGAACATGACCTGGCACAAGAAACGAGGAGGAGAAACTAATGAATGCTTGTGTTTGAATGCACATTTCATTGATGATAACTGGAACATGAAAAAAATGGGCTCTTTCACTTTCCTGCCCTGTGAATAATTTCGAGTCCCCAAGTGGAGCCATTGTAAAGACACTGAAGAGGTGGGATATTCTTGACAAAGTTTCGTCTATTACTGCAGTGAACGGTGAATTTGATGGTAAATTAGTCCCTCTGATTGCTGAAGAGATTCAAGTTAATGGTCTGCTTTTCACTGGGCAGCTTTCCCATGTTTGTTGCTGTAGTGACATGATTAGTCACCTTGTTCAAGAAGGGTTTAAAGAGATTGATGGGATCATAAGCAAAGTAAAGGCGCTGTATTTTCCTAAATCCTCACCTTTATGGCATCTCATTACCGGCAAGCTCAAAGAGGCGCTGCAGTTGGAGGCGCAGGGAGAGTTTACTTCTGATAAAATCCATTCCAAGTGCGATGTCCCGTCTCCTGAGGAATGGGAGTAAGGTGCATTTGCAGAGTGGTGGGCAGAATTTATGACATACTCAAGGGACTATTCGATGCCGAACGGGCAACAGCCAATATGTTTCTGCCTCACCCCCTAGAGCTTAAATCCTATTTGATTGAAGAGTCGTCTAAGTCTGATGGGTTTGTGAAAATGGTGGCAGTAAAAATGCTTCAAAGATTTGACAAATACTGGGGTTCTTCTCACTTGGTCCTTGCAATTGCTGCTGTATTTGATCCCCGTTACAAAATGAAGTACTTGGAATACTCTGCATCGATGCTAACTGATTCAACTGTTACTTCAATTTTAGAGACAATTCAGAAGATCTACAAGGAAAATTACGATGTTCTTCATAGTGACACTGTCCCGGATCATCAGTTTCTTCTAACTCTTCTGATTCCGACTCTGATGAGGGGCCAGCAGGAGATGGCAAGTGCCAGCCTCTCAGCCCTTTTGACAGCCTGAAGTTGTTGCAGGGGTACCAGCAAGCAGTCGAGTCATCAAGTCGGTCATGTGAATCTGAGCTGGACATACATCTGGAAGAACCGGTTGTCCCATGGCCCCCCAATTTCAGCGTGTTGAAGTGGTGGAAAGCCACAAGCTTGAAGTACCCTAAGCTGTCTAAGATGGCGCGTGTCTTTTTGGCTGTCCCGATGTCAGTTGCTACTTCTGTTGATGCTTATTACACAGAGCCGAGGCCTGCTGATCCCCGACTGGCGTCTTTGGAGCCTGAGTTGATGAACGCGTTGATGTGTAGCAGGAGCTGGGCCGATCAGAAAGCAATGAGACTGTTTTGAAACTACAGCCTGCTGATTGACCCTCTTTTTTCAAAAGATTTCTTAATGAACTACTTATTCTGATTATGTTGGTTGCATGTTGCAGCAGCATGTGGATCTTTAGTCATCCCTTGATGTCTAGAGAGTTTTTGTCATGACAATGCTAGAAAAGAGTTGTGTTCTCCTATATTAATGCTTTCTGGCCGAATTTGTTAACTTTCTTCAACCTTTATGATATTAGCAATTTGCAATGCTTGTTTGTAGAGGGTTCTATACTTCTATTATATGCTCCTCAAACCTCCATCACACTAGCACGTTAGCTCAGTGTGCCTGCCTTATGGTCTATGACTAATTAGATGATGCTCGTGCGATGCACGGAGATAACATTTTAAACAATTATTGAGAAAAAAATTTGTTACCTAAATATGTAAAAAAAATATTCAAAAAAAAGTAGTAAACAATGAAATAATAAAATACGATGGGATAGGAGACCTAACACATCGACAATGAGGACATGTCATTTTTACTTACTTGTTGGTTCATTGGTTGTATTGTTATGAAAAAAAATAGAAACGATATATGTGTGGACTACATACTCATCTGTATAGATCTTATTTATAGTGTGAGATCCCAAAAGAAATGAACTACATGCATTTTTTATTTAAAAATGAAATAAAAAATTGTTCTATTTTATTATCCTAATTTAGCAGAATAGTAATGGACAGATTTTTCACTTTAGGAAAGTTATAATAGTGATTACCATAAATACATTGAACATATTATAATTTAGGCAATGTTTGATTCTACCATTTTTAAATGGCAGCTAACCGATTTGGTTTGTATAATTTAGGCAAAACTTACCAAAATATTAGCTTGACGATTTTATATATAAAGAAACTTATTTTAGGATTATACGGTTGCTAAAATTAAGAATAAGAATATATCATTTACCAAAAATGTAGAGGTAGCTGAATAACTAATTTTGATTTCCTTCCTTTTTTTTTT
>ONZA01006870.1:3062-13578 GCA_900322205.1 Kewa caespitosa
TGCATTACTGATCTTTAAGCCCGATTTGCGTTAAATTTTCTTTTTTCCTGCTAGTTTGTTTTACAGATTTGTTCATCATTTATGTCTTGATTTGTCAAAATACCTTTCAGATTTTGAAGCATTTCTTTTCGTATCAAAGCCCTGTTAATTAGCTTATTAACAAGAAAATAGATGCACAAGTGCTAGATGTTTATGAACTACTGATGTTTGTGTTAATTGTTCATCTGTCTAACATTAGTTTACGGATTTGCTCGTCATTTTTCTTGAATTTGATAAGAAATGCTTTTAAATTGTGTATCATTTCACATTTCACATTTCACAATTCACAATTCACATCGTGTCGAACCCTATTAATTTGCGTATTAACAAGGAAAATAGGAAATGTAATTAATTGGGTTTATTTTAACATGGATAGAAGTTCATAGCTGACAATAATATGTTCATTGGAGCCCTAAATTTATTGTTGTTGTTGTTATTGTTGTTGTCAATTTGTAGGGAAAAAGCTTCATTAATGGAAGACCACAATTTAGATCCATCAGTGCAGCGGAAGCACCAAGCAATGCTGGAGCGGCTCTCGAACCGCCACCAAGCTCGTGCTCGAGCCAAGGAGGCGGATTCTTCGCCGTCTTTTGAGTCGACTGACTCTTTCCTCAATCGCTTTTCGGACCTCAAGCAATTGATCACATCCGAGCTTGCGAAGATTGAGGAAACTCCAGAAGGGTTTACCAAGTCGGACCTCGATAAGGTTTCCGCTTTGGTGTCTGATGTGGAGAAGCTTGTTGCAGAAAACTCGTACCACTTGCCCTCGTATGAAGTCCGGGCTTCCTTGAAAACTGTATCGGAGTTGAAAGAGTCTGTTGAGAAGGTCGCTTTGATGCTGGTTCCCAAAAAGAAGTTCTCTTTTAGGAACAAGCCCAAAACGCAGAACCTGAATCCGCCGGTTGTTGTGGAAGAGAAGGGGGAATCCGTGACGCCTGGTGATTCGGTTTCTAGTGAGGGAATGAGAACGGGTCTTGTGTTGGATACCCCAGGGTTTAGGAACAGAGAAGGAGAGGTTTTGGTGGAGAATTTGAAAGGGAAGGATATGGGGGAGTTCACATTGTCGGATCTTGGTTCATGTGATGTGAGGCTGGTGGGGAGATCAAGGGCGATTTTCATTCATAGGTTAAGGGACTGCAAGGTTTATGCAGGGCCTGCACTGGGTTCTGTTTTGATTGATAGCGTCGAAGGGTGTGTGTTTGTGTTGGCTTCCCATCAGATTAGGATTCATAATGCTAGGGGATGTGATATTTACTTGAGGGTGCGTAGTCGGCCCATAATCGAGGACAGCAGTGGGGTGAGGTTCGCACCATACTGCTTGCAGTACGAAGGGATTGAGGAAGATTTGAGGGAGTCGAGGCTCGACGAGGAGACTGGGAACTGGGCCAACGTTGATGATTTTAAGTGGTTGCGAGCTGTGCAGTCGCCCAACTGGTGTATTCTTCCAGAAAATGAACGGATTAGCACGGTTCATGTCTCACATACTGATGACTGATCTGCAGAATGATGTTGATATGTTCAGTTCAAAAACTCCTCTGATCAGGATTCAACATCAGCTTTGGAGAGTACAAAATGTATTTCAAGTATGTTTAACTTATTTTCATGTTACATTGGTTCTTTTTTTGAAAGCACAATGTTGTATGGGTCCTCACTCCTCATTTTGTTGATTTGAAGAGCATTTCTTCAGATACATATCTTTAATTATTCTTGTTTCCAGTTAATTTGTCTGCAGTTTGCTGTCACCTTTTCCGTTGGTCTATTGTCATGTTACATGCCAGCTGATATGAAGGATTTGGGCGTGAGTGTTTCTTCTCGTCTGTGTGCATGTCTCTGTGCACTTCTTATTTATTGTGATTGCACATAGTTGTCTCGCTTCGAATTATGGATATAAGTGAAACAGTGTTTTTATGATCTTCACTTGGGTTAGGCTGCATACATCCGACCCCCCACTACCACGCCCTAGGCGGAATATTGGGGTGATGTTAGTCTTAATGTTATGTAAGTGGATATACGTCTTCTTCTAGAAATAGTCGGTAATATGTTTCATGTGCATTCACGATCATAGCTTTACGATTCTTCCACAAACCACAGAAGCTAAGATGTGTTGATTTGTAGTCCTTGTCTTGTCTGATTTGTTATTCTTTTTAAACTATTAGAATTAAAATTCATAGCTTTTCCTAATTTTTCTGAATTTTGATTTAGAATATGCTTGATGGTCTAAAAGTTAAATCTGCTTTCAAACGAAAGCTATGATTTGGTCATCTTGTTTCTTGTTAAATTCACTGGCCATAATAGTAGTTGAGCCTTTGTCAGTACAATTATCTATATGCTGCCCTGGAACTTGGAAGCTTCTTTTTGGTCCATTAGTTTCCTGCATGTCAGATAGTTTTTCCAAATAACTTCTCTTCAATTTGGTTAATATCCTCGTCTTTTCTGTCACATGAATTCCTTATTTGGTATAAGATTATGCCCATAAGATGGCCAGGTTTCAAAAAATTGAACCTGTAACAAGCTTTTGAGTCCCACTCTGGTCTGCGCAAGGCTTTAACATTGGCTTTTTCCTAATATTATGTATTGGACCCTGGACTGGGGGTGACTCTTCAATATTCAGCTATGGTTACTCCACACTAACCGAGCCTAGAAAATTGAAGCGCTTATTCTAACTAGGACACCATAATGATGGGAATTTCTCGGCTTGTTCTGCTCAAGACTGGTCCTCTGAATTGCTAGCTTTCCTTTCCCTTGTCTGGTTTCAGTCAATGTTCCATTTCCATTATGTCCACCGGAATGTGAATTACTTCTTGATAGTTTCAGCCTACTTCAGGTAGAGCTATATCCAGTGGCCTCAAATTGAGCATTATGAATTTGGCAGACAATTGTATCTTTTGCTCATTTAAGCATGTAGATATTCTTGTGAGTAGAGTTCAATAGTTTAAGTGGAAGAAGGATCATTACAGCAGGCCCAACAGAACAGGCATTGCAGAACCTGTTCAGGGGATTACAGTTGAGAGCAAAGTTGCAACGCTGTGATGAATGCAAGACGAAATGTATAACAAATAGGTTTCACCATTGTTATGCAGGGAATATATACATTGAGAAAACAAAAAACCTTGAAGAGAAGAAAATTGGTGGTGATTCTTGATCTATGAACACACAAAAAAATAGAATAAAAAATACTCTGTATATCATAGCTGAATTAAAAGCAAGTATGTTTTGAGTGCTTGACTAATATCATACCATACAAAATCATCTTTGCTTCCACAACTTGATTTCCAGAACAATAGCTCCAATAACTAAAATTGCGACAATCACGGCATAGGTTCCGTACCAACTTGGCCCCTCCATACCCAAACGAATCCCGTAAAATATATTTGAGATCGCTAAGATGAGCAAAATCCTCCCTGCATTATGGTGATACCAATTCCAGTACTTACGCACCTTTGATCCTTTCTGTGGTCGAAGCAAGACAGCCATGACCTGTGAGAAAACAAACACTTAAGTTTACAGAACCATGTGTTCATCCTATCTTTCCTTCTTTCAGTTTTCACGAAAAATGCTCGTAAGAATAAGTCATACCTGTAGGCAGCCAAGGATAAGAATAACGATTCCAAGGTTCTTGTGGTGCCCTACCCTTGCATTTATTAGTCCCTCTAGCACAAATCCTAAGATGAATCCGACTAGCCCAAATAGAAAGCTGAAAATTTGGATAGCTGTGTGTGTATAAAACCAGATTGACTCCCATTGTCTGAAGTACCTAGCAACGATTGCTCCAATAGGCATCAAGATTCCCCATCCTAGCATGTTTAGAGCTCCATGAGTCCTTCGTAGACCAGTATATGGGCTGTCCTGTGCCTGACTTTTCCCTGCATATAAATGAAGAGACTAAGTCAACTAAAGTCTTAACATAACTGCTTCTACTATGGCATGACCATTGATTAAGGAGAAGTTATACTTGAGAAAACTTCACCCTTTGGGCCTTTGCAGTTGACACATTGCACTAGAAAGTTTAAGTTAAAAATATTCGTTTATAACCTTTGAAAGAAGCAAATTACTCCCTCTGTATACTGTTGTCTTAATTGGGAACTATGACTTGTGGGTCACAGCTCCAATTAGGACAATAGTAGTGGGACGGAGGGGGTGGCATTTAGCCAGGGTAGAAACTTCTTTTTCTCCCTCTTTAGTATATCAGTGGAGTGATTAAGAGTATGAGCCTTTTGCAATAGTAAGGTTGCCCGTCGTGAAGACATGGTGAGACAAGATAAATAGCATCCTGGCTAGGTGATTGTGAGCCTGCAAACATTTGGCATGGGAACATTGACAATGTGCTATGTGCGCCTTTTATAGGTGGATGAGAAGCTTATACAGCAACTCTTGGGAAGAACTGGGTAGTCTACGGATTACCAATCGAGTGCAGTGACTGTATTTGGCTAAATAGTTTGGGGAGCGTATGCAATCTGGAGTATTCTCCTGCAGAAATGTCCTGCAGCATTTTTTCATTTTTTTTATTTTTTATTTTTTTATTTATTTTTGGAATCAATTACTTCATATGTCATAGAAGTCTATCTGGATGCTCTATGTGGGGTACTGGGGCAGTGGGGTGGCACGTTAATTGGAAATGCATTCGAAAAGGTTCAGTATCTCACTGTTATTGGCTCGTCATTGATCAATTTCTGATGTGGAGATCATGTTGTTGGTAAAGTTTTGTGAGTTTTTGATTTATACAAATTTCCCGGATATGTTGATGGTGGTTGATTGTCTGGCTGGTGAACTCAAAAGAGGCTACTGAGAGTTGATAGGGGCACAATAATAATTTGTAAATGCCGGCTGAGTTGAAGCAGTTAGGTCAATTATTTTTTTCAGTTCTCTGAACCTGTTACGAAATTCCTGTTTCTTTCTTTCCTTTTTCCCCCCTTTTCAGAATTGGTGACTTTTTCTGGGTTCTCTACTTCTCTTTATGTGGAAAACTTTCAAGCTTTGACAATGAATGGGCAAGCCACAAAAGGTGGAAATGGCCTCAGCTGTGCGAAAAGCTTTTCTCTTAACAGGAAGTTTTCAATTTCTAATAACAGGAGCTAATTTCTTAAGTAATTCTTCTGTTAGTGTTTTCCCTCCCTATATACTTGTCGTCTCGTTTTCTGAGTCTTCTTATCTGTCAGTTTCATTACTTATTCTGCTCTGTATATGTGCATCAGTCTGCCATAGTATATGAAGAGACGACCCTACCTAGCATAGAAAATTACTCCTGACCACGTAAGCATGTTTAGGAAAAATTTGGATTGACCAAGTAAACTACTATAATGAAACCAGCTGTTATCTCAAAATAAATGATTAACACAATTCAGTGTTTACCCGTCTGATAATTCAGCGAGGTGCTGATTTTGTCGCGGTGCTCGGTCAACCTGAACCCACCATTCTCGATTGGCAGCTGGCCATAGGGCCCCACAGCATATATCACCTTTGTTCGGGGCTGTTCTGTGCTTAGCTGGAAGGCCAAGTATATTCGGTTTGACCTCATAAACACAACGGTTGAGTTGTCCACCACATCCAGCTCACCCTGATCAGACTGCACCTGGCTGGAAACCTGTCCCTTCAGGAAATACTGCATCCCCATGCCCGTCCCATTTTGGTAAATCCATCCCACCATTGCGCTGGACCCCACCATCAGCCCGTTGGTCGAGAACCCAATCCCGATCCATGAGTTTGAGTTTTGAGTCGAGAGCAGGAAGCTCCATATGCCTGGTCCTGCTTGTGTGTACTGTAAAACAAGAGAATTGGAAACAAACGCAGAGAAAAACTGTCACGAGGCATTCTTTTTTTGGGTGCAAAGGAGGGGGAAAGGTGGATGCAGACGGAATTGGAACTTAGGTCTCTGGTACCATAACAGCTAAGTGAAACATTGAATCTCAAAAGCAGATTATTGGGGGTACAGTTGAACAACCCCATTCCATGTGGTAGATAGGTTGTTATAATTTACTTGGTTTGTAAAATATATACATGCAAGTATCATGCAACACAGTAGGAAAAAATCTAATATACTCAAGGTTGTATGGTAGAATGGAGATAACATGATATTTGCTTGCTTGGTCTGCTAGCATAGCATCCTATGAGACCCTTTCCTACCCTTGCCTACCCACCATTGTGTTATGACTTTAGACAAATTGCCTTCCCTTTTCTTTGATTTTTCAGGAGATGTCGAACTTACCCGGAGGGTGTATCCTTGGGCATTCCAGACAGACTGGCAGGACATAGCCGTGGTGTCGAAGTTGACAACATCATTGAAGTTGATGTTGCTGTTGCAGGAACCTGAGTCCTGGGAATGCACAAGAGAACATGGGTTCAAGAGGAAGAAGATAGCGAAGAAGATGAAAGCTATCTTCTCCATCTCTCTCTTTTCTGTGTATGTCTCTCTCTCTCTGTTGCTACCCGTTGTTCCTGGAGAACTTTTGTGTAATGGGCTTATGTGTTTTTCTGATTACTTTGAATGAAGGCAATATGGTAGGTAACCATCCCCCACTACAAGCTATAAAAGCAGTTGACCTTGTTTAGTTGTCACTTGTCACCTTGTTTGTGGTTTGATTTCTGAGTTGAAATTATTTTTGTAATGAGTTTTGTTGATGATGAGAGAGTGGTTTGTTAAAGTATTGTTGTTGGAAACATGGAGATCATGTCCTAGTTACTCGTCTTGATCTTCATCTTACGTAACCGCCTTACTGGTTCATTATATTGTTTTCTTGAGAAAGTCGTTGCATTTTTTATTTTTGATTTACCTCAACTTTGTGTTTTTCTATTCGGAGGGGAAGATTTGACGGATTCTTGACTTCTTGTGCAGTGATTCTGATGAGTATTTTCTTATCTGTTGATTGCAGGACCTTAATTCCTGAAACCTGATACCGGTCGAGCAGTTCGAACTTTCTGATGTACAGGATTTCTAATGTAGCGACGTGAACTACCCTTGGTGCAATTGTGTAAATGAAGTATGAAGATTGATCTAGACAAGTTTTAGACTCTGTCTTATGTATCACACCTAAAGATAAAGAGAATGTACTTATGAAATCCGATTTCACTTGTAGAAGATGTGAAGAAAAGGTGTATGAAAATCCAAATTCTGTACAAATTGAATTGGGATATTTCACCTATATCCGTGTAATTGATTCAGTATATCAATATCTTGCATTTTCGGAGGGTTTAACAGTACTGCATGAAAAAGAAAACAGTGGCTTAAAAGGGGCAAAAAAAAGGAGCTGAAACTGAGTGGTGGAAGCGGTCGCACCATCACCATTTTCACCTGGAAATCCTGAAGGTGGGAGGCTACTTTGATCATTAACGGGGAACAAGGCATAAAAGTCTGCTCTAATATTGGTGCATTAGTGTACTTGAGAATTCAAAATTCTAATACTATCACTGAACAAACAGTAACTACAATAAAATTCACAGATGAAAGACAAAATTGTTGCTACAACCTCTCAGAGAATGAGGGCAAGAGCGGAAGAGGGAAGAAAGGAAAAAGAAAACACAAAAATTCAGCACGACTAAGTTCCGCTTAAACAACAACCTCAAACATGTTGCAGATTTGACATCGGATATACAAAGCAGTTATATCAAATATACATTCAATGCAGAACTCGGGTTTTGCTCTGCAACCTCTTTCAAGGTGTTCTTCGTGCGCTTCTGCCAATCGATCCCGCAACAAGGCCAAGTTAACCTGATATGAAAAAGAAAATGAGAAAGCCAACAAATAGGCGGAGTAATAGCCAGATCTCCACAAGACTCATAAGTTGGATGCATATCATTTGAACATGGTGAAAGAGTTGCAGAAGACAATACCTCATCTCCTTTGTTGAGCTTAAGTTGACAAAGGCCACAACAGATGAAATGGCGATTTTCTTGCAACTCTCCTTTCTTGCAGACTGGGCACCAAAATCTCTCCTTCAATGCCTAACACCAATTAGAGGGTTTTTAGAGTTATTAGGCAAAACAAGAATGTCAAACCTTTCACGACAGCATAATGATTCATTATCTTCGTAGTATGACTATCAAGGAACTACACAACCAACTATTACAAAAACATCTAAAGAGGAAACAGCTCTAACTTTTTGTGCATATACCTTCCCATCATTCAACTGCAGAAACTCCTGGACTGCAGAAGCCAAGTACTCATCTTCTTCATCCTCCAAGATGATCGATCTTTCTGCTCAAGGGAAAAGCTGAACAATATCAAACTCAGAAGTGGCTTCATGCCAGAATGACAACCAAGTTAAAGATTTCATGGTTTAATGTCATTAAAGCATGCAACTATTCAAGTAAAGATTCGCTGCGAGAAAATCTCAGCCTCGAATACTCCTCATTCTTCAAGCAAGTGCATGTATCAAGGTCCGTATAAACTTGGCAAAAATTTTAGCCTTTTTAGGTACACTTGATCACAGGACATGTGATTGTATACACTCATTTTGACAGTTCAGAGTACCGCATACATGAATATGGTCACCTGACATCTGACATTGACTAACTTTAAACTTTCTAGTAAGAGACAATCTATGCATCTAATTCAACCCCATAAAAAACCCGAGAGAAGAAATAAACAACAAGAGTAAATGTTCCTCGAGCACACAAGAAATGAACTTGACTTATACACAACCATTTCAAAGGGGCCACCACACTATTATTCGTTTTTTTTTTTTGGGGGGGGGGGGATGGAAAATAATCCAGATACCACTGATGTGCTTAGGGATATTACCGAAGTCATACTTCATATCTTTTTTATACTCTTGTTTGTGAGAGGGGAACATATTACCTCTTTCACTCAGCTCCGCCTCGATATCCTCATAGAAGATCCTTTGCATTTCGAGTAACATCTCCTCACATTCACTTTGATAAGCTCTATGGAGACCATCATATTCCCATAACATATCATCTTCTCCAGGCAATAAACTACAAACCTCTGTATTATTGGAAGGTTGGTCCTTTACTTTCTTCAACTCATCAGAAACTATATCCTGGAGAGCTGAAGTGACGACCTCCTACACACAGTTGATGAAGCAGTGAGACATGTGCCTTTTTCTATAAATAATTAATAACTCTGAACAAAAAAAATAAAAATAAAAATTAGCAAGTATCTACCATGCTTGATAAGAAATTATGACAGTACACCCATGGGGATCAGTATTTAATCGTCATATCAGGACGACCTAAATCTAAAAATCAATGTTATTTCACCTCTGAATGTTTCTATAACGATTCTCTCGGTGCTTCATATTAGTATATAATGTTCTCTCAACTTGTCAATGGAGGATAGTGTTGATGCAAAGACAACAAAGTGACAAGTAACTCCTGAGTTCCTAACATAATTAGATATACAACTAATTTTGGATGGAGGGAGTATTAAATAACAAGAAAGGAAAAAGCGTTGCTCCAACAGGAGCAACATACATATAGCTACAGGCATATAAGACCTCAAGAAGAAAATGATGATGTGGTGACTGCGGAGGGAATAAAACAACTGAGCAGAATAACATAGAAGTGCAAGGAAGAGGGTGGATTTCAGTTGTTCAACTCTTCTCCTGCAAGAGCTTCTTGGAGCCAATAGTTATGGATACTGTATAAGTGTCCTCGAATGAGTCCCGAATGCAACAAAAGCTCATTTGGGGTAGACTTTAATACTAGTGCAACGTTAGAGAATCTCAAGCCATACTGAGAAAGTACAACGAGCTTCAATGTGGCACCCTAGCTGCACTTGTCAACATCAAGCATCCATTACGAAAGCCTTGAATGTTTTATGTATTGATCTACAGTCTACATGGAAGACCAAAACATTATGCTTCCATAACAATAAGGGGGAAAACAAACACATCATTTTTAATTTAGGCACAGCTACAAACAAGGATCATTCCACGGCAAATCCATCTCTCTCAATTCATAAAACATAAGTCCTTACGAACCAAATCTCAATTCATACAAACATGAATACATGATAAATGAGAAACTCAACATGAGAAACAAACAACGCTCTGATCAACAATCAATTTTTGTACACGAAGCAATACTGGCACCTGCCCCAGAACCTCATACATAGGCAGTGTAGTGGATTGTATGAGGCAGACAAACTTAAAGACGCAATCTCTTATTTGTCTCCCTTTTCACAATCTCAAACATCCTATCTAAATCTCTACTTCGCTCCTACTCCCCACATCTCCTTAGCGAGGCATATTAACTTAAGAGTTACAACGCATTCTCATATCTGCTTTCCCTATTTGCAATCTCAAGCATCCAATCAAATATCTAACTATGATTCTATTCCCCACCTCTCCCAACATGGACAAACCACTAATCAGGCCATCAGGGTAACCCAACAGACAATTCGAGCTCGGGTGGCCTTCAGTGCAAGTGCATATACTACTAGTCTAATATGAAACTAATCTGTTTAGCAAATCCTTGATGAACAAGACATGAATTCTGATAGAAATAGGAAGAAGACAGTAAG
>ONZA01006880.1:3364-15625 GCA_900322205.1 Kewa caespitosa
CTTTTTTTTTTTTTTTTTAAATTTAGTGTCAGCCCTCACAGGGAATATTTGGTGACTTTAAGGTGTCATGGTGAATCCTAATTCTCCTCGATACTGTCATGCCTCCTTCATAGCAATGTATTTCTATTCGACCTCTGATGGGGACACTGTCACACATGATAGCAGAACAAATAATGGGTGGTAGGGGATGTTTTTGCGGCGCCAAATCATCCTACTATGCATCTAAAGAGATTAGATGCCATTTTCAACAAGAACTTGTGACTTTGTAACCTTTGTGATTAGCGGCTTTGGCGACCTCACAACGGTTGGTGGGGTTGTTAAGTTTCAAGCCTACTGGGGTCGGTGGGCATTGTCCTTTACTATTTTAAGACACCCACCTTGGGGCAGAGATGCGCGTTAATACTTATATAAACTTTGGATGTGGCCGATTTTGGGACCTTAAGAGAGGTGCTTACATTTTTTAGTAGGTCTTTTGAGGGCTATTGGTCACTGAAAAAGTCACAATAAAACCTTATTTCACAAGATTGGGCCCGCAGTCTAGCATCAATTTAGGCAAAGTCTTTTGTTGGAAAGCTGAGTGGATATTGGGCTTTAATTGGATGTTCTCTGGGTGCCAAATGTTCCAACTATGTTCTCCAAGACATTATATTTTGTTTCTAAGACATATGTCTCGGGTGCTACTGTGACCAAAAATTGTGACTTATAGCCTGTGGTGTTGGCTGATTTTTGGACCTCCGGAGGGTTGGTTAGGTTTTATAGTCAAGGGTCTATTGCTGACTTATGGTCATTAAAAGAGTCATGACAGACCCCTAATTCATCAGATTGGGCCCCCCCAATCACTGTCATGGCTCTTTTACGTCAAGTCCTTTGGTTCCTAATGAAAACCCAGGAAATGAGATACTGGGATTTTGTTAGATGTTGTGGGAGAGCCAAATGTTCCAAATATCCACTCCAGGACCTTATATGTTGTTTTTAAGATATATGTCTCATCATGGCACATTTTGACTGAAAATGGGGACTTGTACCGTTGTGAATTGGCCGAGTTCGGGACCTCCTGAGGGCTGGTTAGGTTTATCAGTTTAGGGTCTATTGGGAACTATTGGTCAGGAAAGAGTCACCATAGATCCCTAATTCACAAGATTGGCCGCTACAATCACCTTTATCGCTCAATTAGGACGAAGTCTTTTGTAATAGGAACCAAGGAAAGCTGAGTGGGTAGTGGCTAGTGGGTATGGGAAATGGGTACTAAGGTTATGATGTTATGATGTTCAGGGTATGTCAAATGTTCCAATTATCAATATAAGCCCCACCCATGGCGACACTTGCCCCCGAGAACACCTTTTACAACCGTTTTCGGCATTTTCATTCAAAGTCCGACACGTGTCCGGGACCACCATATAGGCCATTTGTGACAAAATCAATGGCCCAAACGGAATGCAATGGCCTCCTAGGGCCCATATTTGTCCATGGTGCCGTTTTCGTCAATTTTCATTTCGGACCCCTGGGCCGATTTTCGTGACTTATTATAGCCTTCGGTTTCTGCCATTTCTGGGGCGTCCCGGGCCCGGTGGAGATTGACCCCCCATCGCAAGGGCGCGTTCCCGCATCAATATAAGCCCTACCCAAGCGACACTTGCCCCCGAGAACACCTTTTACGGCGCGTTTTCGGCATTTTTCTTCAAAGTCCGACACGCGTCCGGGACCACCATATAGGCCATTTATGACCATTGGCTGAAACGGATTGCAATGGCCTCCTAGGGCCCATATTTGTCCATGGTGCCGTTTTCGTCCATTTTCATTTCGGACCCCCGAGGCCGATTTTCATGACTTATAGCCTTCGGTTTCGGCCATTTCCGAGGCGTCCCGGGGCCCAATGGAGATTGGCCCCCCATTGGAAAGGGCGCGTTCCCACATCAATATAAGCCCCACCCATGGCGACACTTGCCCTCGGGAACACTTCTACAACATATTTTCCTGGGAAGACTTTTACAACATGTTTTCGTCGTTTTCCTTCAAACACACGTGTCCGGGACCACCATATAGGCCATTTCTGACCAAATCAATGGCCGCAATGGCCTCCAAGGGCCCATATTTGTCCATGGTGCTATTTTCGTCAATTTTCATTTCAGACCTCGGGGCCGATTTTTGTGAGTTATAGCCTTCGGTTTCGGCCATTTCCGGGGCGTCCCGGGCCCGGTGGAGATGAGCTTCCCCCCATGGCCACGACGCGTTCCCACATCAATATAAGCCCCACCCATGGCGACACTTGCCCCCTAGAACACTTCTACAACATGTTTTCGTCGTTTTTCTTCAAACACACGTGTCCGGGACCACCATATAGGCCATTTCTGTCCAAATCAGTGGCCGAAATGCACTACAATAGCCTCCTAGGGCCCATATTTGTCCATGGTCTCGTTTTCGTCTATTTTTCATTTCGGACCCCCCGGGTCCGTTTTCGTGCGTTATAGCCTTCGGTTTCGGCCATTTCCAGGGCGTCCCGGGTTCGGTGGAGATTGGGCCCCCCATGGCAAGGGCGCGTTCCCACATCATTATAAGCCCCACCCATGGTGACACTAGCCCCGGGAACACCTTTTACAATCCTTTTTTGGCGTTATTCTTCAACACGTGTCTAGGACCACCATATAGGCCATTTCTGACCAAATCAATGGCCGAAACGCACTGCAATGGCCTCCTAGGTACCATATTTGTCAAAGGTGCAGTTTTCGTCAATTTTCGTTTCGGACCCTCGGCCGATTTTCGTGACTTATAGCCTTCGGTTTCGGCCATTTCCGGGGCCTCCCGGCGTCCGGTGGAGATTTGTCCCTCTATCGTAAGGGCGTAGTCCCATATCAATATAAGCCCCATCCATGGCGACACTTGCCTCCGGGAACACCTTTTACACCCCTTTTTCGGCGTTTTCATTCAAAGTCCGACATTTGTCCGGGACCACCGTATAGGCCATTTTTGACCAATTCAATGGCAGAACGCACTACAATGGCCTCCTAGGACCCATATTTATCAATGGTGCAACTTTCGTCAATTTCCATTTCGGACCCCCGAGGCCGATTTTCGTGACTTATAGCCTTCGGTTTCGACTATTTTCGGGGCGTCCTGGGCCCGGTGGAGATTGACCCCCCATCGCAAGGGCGCGTTCCCGCATCAATATAAGCCCTACCCAAGCGATACTTGCCCCCGAGAACACATTTTACAGCACGTTTTCGGCGTTTTCCTTCAAAGTTCGACACGCGTCCGGGACCACCATATAGACCACCATATAGGCCATTTCTGACCAAATTAGTGGCTGAAACGGATTGCAATGGCCTCCTAGGGCCCATATTTGTCTATGGTGCCGTTTTCGTCCATTTTAATTGCGGACCCCGGGCCGATTTTCGTGACTTATAGCTTTCGGTTTTGACCATTTCTGGGACGTCCCGGGCCTTGTGGAGATTGGTTCCCCCATCGCAAGGGCGCATTCTCACATCAATATAAGCCCCACCTATGGTGACACTTAACCCCGGGAACACCTTTTACACTGCGTTTTCGGCGTTTTCTTTCAAAGTACGACATGTGTTCGGGACCACCATGTAGGCCATTTCTGACCAAATCAATGGACGAAACGGACTATAATGGCCTCTTAGGGCCCATATTTGTCCATGGTGCCGTTTTGTCAAATTTTTTCATTCTGACTCGTGGCCGATTTTCGTGACTTATAGCCTTCATTATGAGCCATTTCCAAGGCGTATAGGCTGGTGGAGATTGCCCCCCCCCCCATCCCAAGGGTGTGTTCCCATATCAATATAAACCCCACCCATGGCGACATTGCCTCCGAGAATATCTTTTGCACCCGTTTTCGGCATTTTCCTTCAAAGTTCGACACGTGTCCGTGACCACCATATAGGCCATTTCTGACCAAATCAATGGCCGAAATGGACTGCAATAGCCTCCTAGGGCCAATATTTGTCCATGGTGCCGTTTTCGTCAATTTTCATTTCGGACTCCCCGGGGCCCCTTCAGTTTAGGCCAGGCGTCCCGTGGCCCGGTGTAGATTGGCCCCCTTATTGTAAGGGCGCGTTCCTACATCAATATAAGCTCCACCCATGGCGACACTTGCCCCCGGGAACACTTTTTACATCCTGTTTTCGGCGTTTTTTCCTTCAAAGTCCGACACGTGTCCGGTACCACCATTGTTGGGGTTACCTCCTTAATTGGTAGGTTATCCAAACAAATAATAAATGAAGTAAACAAAATAAAGAAAAATAAACCTCTACTTTGACGTGGGGATGTCACCGGGTGCATGTTTAAGCTATTAATAAATTGATTGCCATCAATTTAAGTGGTGATGAAACATTCATGCACTAATGCCAATTTAAGAGGTGTTACATGCGTTAACACGTACCGTATAATGGCAATGTGTTTTGGGAGTTCTAGCTTTAATGAGAATCAACTCCAAAGTGTGTACGTACGGTGAATAGCTCCATTTGCTCTCCTATAATAGGAGGCTATGGAATGACAAACTCATTCATTCCACAACAACGTGAGATACATCCACATCTAAGTAAAGAAGTTTGAGAGGATTCCCATCTCTCAAACTTGTGAGTGTTCCACCTAGCTTTTGGTAGTTTGTATTAGAGAAGACAAATACTTGTAATCCCATTATTTTATCGTGTAAGTTTTACAAACCTCCGGTCCCGTGGTTTTTCCCTTCGTTTGGAGGGTTTTTCTCGTAAAAATATTGGTGTCCTCATCTATTTATTTTTCTGCAAATTTGTTAAGCCTGTTTTAATCACACAAAGAGGGAAATAGAATTCCGCAATTTTATCCGTATTTTTCCAACAACCATATAGGCCATTTCTGTCCAAATCAATGGCCGAAACGAATTGCAATGGCCTCCTAGGGCCCATATTTGTCCATGGTGCCGTTTTCGTCAATTTTCATTTCGGACCCCATTGGCCGATTTTCGGGACTTATAGCCTTCGGTTTCGACCATTTCCGAGGCGTTCCGTGGCCCGATGGGTTTCGAATATTTCCGGGGCGTCCCGGGGCCCGGTGGAGATTGGTCCACCCATCGCAAGGGCGCATTCCCACATCAATATAAGCCCCACTCATGGCGACATTTGCCCCCGGGAACACCTTTTAAAGCGCGTTTTGGTGTTTTACTTCAAAGTCTAACACGTGTCTGGAACCACCATATAGGCCATTTCTGACCAAATCAATGGACGAAACGGAGTGCAATGGCCTCCTAGGGCCCATATTTGTCCATGGTGCCTTTTTGTCAATTTTGTTCATTCCATACCCCGGGGCCGATTTTCGTGACTTATAACCTTTATTATCGGCCATTTCCGGGGCGTTCAGGGCCGTAGGAGATTACCTCCCCCCAATCCCAAGGGCGCGTTCCCACATCAATATAAGCCCTACCCATGGCGACACTTGTCCCCGTTAACACCTTTTAAGCCCGTTTTCCTTCAAAGTCTGACACGTGTCTGTGACCACCATATAGGCCATTTCTGACCAAATGAATGGCCGAAATGCAGTGCAATAGCCTCCTAGGGCCAATATTTGTCCATGGTGCCGTTGTCGTCAATTTTCATTTCGGACCCCCCGAAGCCGATTTTCGTGACTTATAGCATTCAGTTTAGGCCATTTCCAGGTGGCCCCGTGTAGATTGACCCCCCCATTGCAAGGGCGCGTTTGCACATCAACATAAGCTCCACCCATGCAACACTTGTCCCTGGGAACACTTTTTACAGCCCAATTTCGGCGTTTTCCTTCAAAGTCCGACATGTGTCCGGGACCACCATGTAGGCCATTTCTGACCAAATCAATGACCGAAACGGATTGCAATGGCCTCCTAGGGCCCATATTTGTCCATGGTGCCGTTTTTGTCAATTTTCATTTCACCCCTTGGGGCCGATGACTTAAAGTGTTCGGTTTTGGCCGTTTCGGGGGTGTCTCGGGCCTGGTGGACATTGCCCCCCATCGCAAAGGCTCGTTCCCACATCGATATAAGGCCCACCCATGGCAACACTTGCCCCCGGGAACACATTTTACAGCCCGTTTTCGGCGTTTTCCTTCAAAGTCCGACACGTGTCCTGGAGCACCATATAGGCCATTTCTGACCAAATTAATGGCCGAAACGGATTGCAATGACCTCCTAAGGCCTATATTTGTCCATGGTGCCGTTTTCGTCAATTTTCATTTCGGACACCTCTAGGGCCGATTTTCGTGACTTTTAGCCTTTGGTTTTGGCCAATTCTGGGGCGTCTCAGGCTCCGGTGGAGATTGACCCCCCCATTGGAAGGGCGCGTTCTCACATCAATATAAGCCCCACCCATGGCGACACTTGTCACAGGAAGCCCGTTTTCGGCGTTTTTCTTCAATGTCCGACACGTGTCCGGGATCACCATATAGGCCATTTCTGACCAAATCAATGGCCGAAACGGACTGCAATGGCCTCCTAGGGCACATATTTGTACATGGTGCCGTTTTCGTCAATTTTCATTTCGGGACCCCCGGGGCCGATTTTCGTGATTTGTAGCCTTCGGTTTCGGCCATTTCTGGGGCTTCCCGGGGCCGTGGAGACTGGCCCCCCCAATCACTGTCATGGCTCTTTTACGTCAAGTCCTTTGGTTCCTAATGAAAACCGAGGAAAGATACTGGGATTTTGTTAGATGTTGTAAGAGAGCCAAGGGTTCCAAATGTCCACTCCAGCACATTGTATTTTGTTTTTAAGATATCTGTCTCATGGCACATTTTGACTGAAAATCAAGACTTATACCGCTGTGAATTGGCCAAGTGCGGGACTTCCCGAGGGCTGGTTAGGTTTTTCAGTTAAGGGTCTACTGGGGACTATTGGTCAGGAAAGAGTCACCATAGATCCTTAATTGACAAGATTGGCCGCTACAGTCACCTTCATGGCTCATTTAGGACGAAGTCTTTTGTAATAGGAACCAAGGAAAGCTGAGTGGGTAGTGGGTACTGAGGTTATGATGTTCTGGGTGTGTCAAAAGTTCCAACTATCAACTCCGAGACAGTATATTTCGTTTCTAAGAAATTTGTCTCGGGCCAGGTTTAGACTAAAAACCCCTACTTATAGGCTATAACCCATGAAATCGGCTGATTTTGGGACCTCTTAGGGGGTTGGTTAGGTTTTCAGTTAAGGGTCTATCAGGGACTATTTGTCACTGAAGGAGTCACAATGAAACCTCAATCCACAAGATTGGGCCCACAATCACCCTCATGCCTCATTTAGTCTTCTGTTTGGTTCCTAACGGGAACCGAGGGAAGGTGAGTGGATATTGGGGGTTTGTTGAATGTTCTGGGGGTGCCAAATGTTCCAACTATATTTCCTGACATTATTTGTTGTTTCTAAGACAGCCGTCTAGGGGCCTTTTTCGTCCAAATATCGTGACTTATAGCCTTTGGATTTGGCTGATTTCAGAACCTCCGAAGGGTTGGTTATGTTTTTTCAGTTCAGGGTCTATTGTAGACCCTTGGTCACTGAAAGATTCATATTAGACCCCTAATTCACCAGATTGAGATTATGAGAAGACTTTTGGTTGGTTCCTTATGGGAACCAATGCTGAGGCGATATTGGGGTTTAAATGTTTGTTCTGGGCGCTCAAAATGTTCCATCTGTCCACTCCAGGACATTATATTTTGTTGCCAAGGCATCCGTCTTGGGGGCCGTTTTAACCAAAAACCGTGACTTATAGCATTTTAAATTGGATGATTTTTGGAACTTCCCGATGGTTGGTTGAATTCAGTTAAAGATCTATTTGAAACTGTTAGTCATTGAAAGAATCACAATAGTCTCCTATTTCACGAGATTGGAATATAAGTATCACTTCTTTCAATCCATCTTGTAGCTTACCTCTTTATCTACACAGAATCTGGGAAACGAACCTTGAATTTTTTGTTAAAAGCCCTTTATTTATCCTTCCTCATCTGGGTTTGTAGGTGAAAAATACATTAAGCAAGACGGATATCATAAAAATGGAGCTTTTTGCTGTAGAAGCTGTTTCATATGTCTCCAATGTGGAGTTCCTTGATCTTGTTACAGGTTATTTTCTCATAAGTTTCACAATGTCTCACAGAAAGTGATGCCAGTACTGGTGCCTGAAAATTAGTTGGCTTTTCTTCCATGTGCTGAACTTTATGGCATGTAACTACATGAGCATTCTTGTTTCTTTTCTGAGGTAAAAAAAAAATGTCTTGATAGAACAGAAAGGCCTGCTAGATCTATCGGAGAAGCAACTAGGCTTTCCTTCCCGTGTAGTTAAACAATTTGTGAGAGTACTTTGAGAAAGTTAAATTTCTTTATAGAAGACTTGAACTGCCATTTCGTTTTGGTCAGAATGTAAGCATTTGGGAGTTGAGTTGACCATAAACATGAGCAATACTATACTTGAGCATAGTTGAGTCCTTTTGCAGGGGTTATAAACATTTAGACCTCATACATAATGTCACGTTCACTTGGGTCGTTCTTTTATTTCTCTAGAAATGTTTGCCATTCAGAATGGTTCGTTTACTATGTTCTTTCGCTGCAGTTGGTCTGATGGACTCACAAGTAGATGTGGTACTGCAGAGGAGTTGTGATTCTAAAACAGGAATGGGATCTTGATGACAGATGGAGTGACCCAGAATAAGCTAGATTGTGAAAGGTAATTGATTGCGAGACAAATTTCCGCAATACCATTTTTCAGCATTGGATCCTTCGCATGACTCGCTTGTCAATGTTTTGCTAATTTCTTGCTCGAAAGTACTCCCTCTGTCAACAAAAAACATGTCCTTTTCATTTTTCATGTCAAACTTTGACCATTGATTTTATGAAAAAAATAGCTTCAATTCACAATATGAATATCATGCTGTTATATTTGTATTCACGAGTACTTTGTAATAGTTTTCTATGATTATTATGAAAAAATAAAATAAAATCAGGAGTCGAAATTCCATTTCAGAAAACAAAAGTTTACTGTCATTTGTGGACGGTAGTAGTCAATATGAAAATTGTTTTTTTTAATCTGTTTCGCTGGTCTGGAAATATTCATGGTATAATGTTTGTGGTGGCACTTATGAGCTTTGATGCTATATAATCGACATCTCAGCAAAGTGATTACAATAACAGTTATTTTTATGTGGTTATATTGATGGTATTGTGATCCAATGTGTGCAGCCATTAGTTTATGAGATTTTTGTGGATGCTCAGAGTTTGTTTTGCTAAAACAAGACAACCCATTTATTGGTGTTTATCAAGTCTCTAAAATAGCTTATGTAAAACTTATTAGGACTTCCTAAAGATAGCCTCTCATTTCTTCTCTTAAAAGCTTGCACTAGCCTATTGTTTTTCTCCATCTTGATCACGATCCATCCGTAGTATTGCCAAAGAAGAAAAAGCATTTCCAGAGAATCAAAATGGCTAACAAGGTTGCTGCTGTCTTTGTCTTGTGTATTGTGGTTGTTTTTGCCATGAATGTTGTTCAGGTTGCAGCTCAGTATAAGCTTCAGATGTGCGACAATGGGTGTTACGATAAATGCATGGCTGAGAACAAGGGTGCCACTGCAGCTTACTGCAAGTCTAACTGTGATGAGGCTTGTCTTGGAAAGCGTATTGCATGTAAGTTGTTTTCCTATTAATGTTTCTAATGCATTAATATGAATGTAAATGCAAGTATTATAGATTCAAACATATCAAAGTCCTGAAATTAGAAAAAATCTCGACCAGTATCTGATCTGAAAATCCCAATTTATCCGGACCGGGTATCTGAGTTCTTGGATCAGATGTCTCACATATTTTCGCCCCATCCTTGGTATTTACACATCCAGAAACGTAAATCTCAGGGAGAATATTTGGCAAATTTTGCTAGATCCCCTATAATCTGATGGTCTCAACTATCTTGAGATTAAGATTGCTACCCATGATCATATCATACTTCTTAATTCCGTGCCAGACTAAAGTTTGGAAGAAGCAAATATATGTGACAAGTGTACTTGGTAGTATTTTATCGCAACTAGCTGATGTTGGCTTCTCGTAATCTTGTTAACAGCGACGAAGATGGCACCAGGAAGCAGGCATGAAGCGCTGTTGAACCAAGGGACTGTATGAAGTAATGTGCACGAATCAGATAAACGAGAGCATATTGTATTAGCAAATAATGTTGTGGGAGAAACAGATTATGTTTTCGGGCCGCAACGAAGCAAGTTTCTGTACCAAATATTATGAAGAGACAGAAAATTAAGGGAGGGGTGGGAGATTAGCGATTATGGTAGTGCATTGGTGTAGTTTGGGCATGTTCTATACATCGTTGGGCCTGGAAATAGATAGTATAATGTTCTTGCTTTATTCCATTCAGATTTGATCAATTGTGCATTTTGTCCTCAAGTTTCTTGGGGTTTTGTACTATATTGATTGATGATGAATTGAAGTTTCTTATTATTCAAGAGAATATCACGTCTTTAGTCCTTTTTTCTCCCCCTCTAAATGTCATTCATACATATCACATTTTTTTCTAAGATTAGTATCTAATAATTACAAAATCTTATATAAACCATGTCTACCGCGTACACCGAAAATACATGAATCTTAAAGGGATGGCTGTTTGTGGTAAGGGGGACCAAATCAATGGCTGAAACGGACTCCATTGGCCAACTAGGGGCCATATTTGTCCGTGGCACAGTTTTTGTGAAATTTCAATCTAGACCCCCGAGGGTGATTTTCGTGACTTATAGCCTTCGGTTGGGGCTATTTCCGGGGCCTCTCGGGGCCCGGTGGAGATTGGGCCCGCAATCGCAGGGGCGCGTTCCCACATCAACATAAACCCCACCCATGACGGTAGTTGCCGCCATGAACACCTTTTACAACTCGTTTTGGGCGTTTTCCTTCAAAGCATTACACGTGTCCGGGACCACCATATAAGCCATTTCGGACCAAAGGCCATATAGGCCATTTCGGACCAAATCAAGGTCGAAACGGACTCCAATGGCCCCCTAGGGCCCATATTTGTCCGTGGCACAGTTTTCGTGAAATTTCATTCCGGACCCCTGAGAATCGATTTTCGTGACTTATAGGCTTATAGCCTTCTCTCGGGGCCATTTCCGGAGCGTCCCAGGCCCGTGGAGATTGGGCCCGCCATCGTAGGGGCGCGTTCCCACATCAATATAAGCCCCACCCATAGAGGCATTACCGTCGGGAACACATTTTACAGCCCGTTTTGAGCGTTTTCCTTCAAAGCATGACACGTGTCCGACTCCACCTATAGGCCATTTCGGATCAAATGCCATATAAGCCATTTCGAACCAAATCAATGGCCGAAACGTACTCCAATGGCCTCCTAGAGCCCATATTTGTCCGTGGCACAGTTTTCATGAAATTTCATTTCTGACCCCCAGGGCTGATTTTTGTGACTTATAGCCTTCAGTCGGGGCCATTTCCAAGGCGTCCCGGACCTGGTCGAGATTGGGCCCGCCATCGCAGGAGCGCATTCCCACATCAACATAAGTCCCACCGATGGCGGCAATTGCCGCCGAAAACACCTTTTACTACCCGTTTTGGGCATTTTCTTCAAAGTATGACACGTGTCCGGAACTACCATACATGCCATTTAGGACCAAAGGCCATATAGGCCATTTCGGACCAAATCAATGACCGAAACGGACTCCAATGACCTCCAAGGGCCCATATTTGTCCATGGCACAGTTTTCGTGAAATTTCATTCCGGACCCTGGGGGCTGATTTTCGTGACTTATAGCCTTCGGTCGGGGCCATTTTCTGGGCATCTCGGGGCCCGAAGGAGATTGGACCCGCCATCACAGGGGTGCGTTCCCACATCAATATAAGCCCTACCCATGGCGGCAGTTGCTTCGGAGAACACCTTTTACAGCCCGTTTTGGGCATTTTCCTTCAAAGCATGACACGTGTCCGGGACCACCATATAGGCCATTTCGGACCAAAGACCTTATAGGCCATTTCGGACCAAATCAATGGCTGAAACGGACTCCAATGGGTTCCTAGGGTCCATTTTTGTCTGTGGCACAGTTTTCGTGAAATTTCATTCCGGATCCCCGGGGGCCGATTTTCGTTACTTATAGCCTTCGGTGCGGGCTTTTCCCGGGGCGTCCCGGGGCCCGATGGAGATTGGGCCCACCATCGCAAGGGCACGTTCCCACATCAATACAAGCCTCACCCATGGCGTCAGTTGCAACCGGGAACACCTTTTACAGCTCGTTTTGGGCGTTTTCTTTCAAAGGATGACACGTGTCCGGGAA
>ONZA01006882.1:23153-37415 GCA_900322205.1 Kewa caespitosa
TATATATATATATATATAGTAGAAGTAGAAGACATAGTAAGTGACACATAAGTGGTCACATTATCAGATTCTAGGCAAATTTTGAAGTTTGTCTCTAATAGAGTTGATTATTCTTGGGGGCTTGTCATTTTCATTTTGATAACAACCTAAGACATGGAAGCTGTATCTAGTATAGTTTCACATACAAGTTTACTAGTTTAAAGGTTATTTAACTGACATATTATAACCCTAGAGTACATACACTATTCACTCCAATACTCTTGAGTATATATTGTGCATGTAGAGGAGGCATACCGATCAATGCAGACACATTTCGACTTTCGTATATTCAAAGACAAGTTTAAAAAGCATTACAAGTTGAAATACTGTCTCCGTTTCAAAAAGAAGTTTACATTTCTTTTGGGCACAAAGATTACAAAAAATTAGTAAAAGTACTAAAATGTCCTTGCTTTATGTGGAAGTTTGTGGAAAATGGGACCAACTAGTGGATTTTTTAAACATTTCACATGTGATTTACTACTAAATAAGAAAATGTAAACTTCTTTTTGGGACAACTCTATTTAGTAAAATATAAACTTCTTTTTGGAACCGAGGGAGTAGATTTTATCTTCGTTTTAGATTTTATCTTCGTTTTGATGGTAAGTTTTCATTCTCTATCTCTCTATTGTATCTTCCTCGTTAAGAGCAGTTGGATTAGTGTATGCTCAATTGCTCAAACATCTTGCTTCTCATGAACTTTATCAGAAATTTTTATTTGAGAGAAAGAAGTCAAAGAGAATTTCCAATGTGATTCTCCTTAGCTTCTGTAAATTAAGAAAACCCCTTAGACCTTGGAGACAGTAAATGCGATTAATTGCTTGCTGTAGTATACACCTTTCAACATTTTAGGACAAGAATTGATGAGCATAGTGTTGCAGTTAATTACTCCTAGTTACCTGACTCTGGAAACAAGCTAAGTTCAGTTTAAGTAATAGACTCAGATTACAACTTTTGCTTCTATTTTTCTTTTGTTCTTTTTGCTGCTGTCATCAGTTAGAGCTGAGCTTCAGAATCATAACCTTCACCATTAGTGTTTATTATTAAGTTGCTTTAGTTAATTACTACCTCAGTTCACAAAAAGTGTTTACTTAATGTTAGTGTTTCAATCAAAGGTCAAACCTTGGCTATCTATCCATAATTAGATATCATTTATATTACTTGAGGTGAAAGATTGCCCTTATATTTCACCGGTTCTTATTAATGCCGTTATTGTTGTCTTTGTTGACTGGAAGTTTAATCTATAGTCTATACTCTCTCAAAATATGTACACATAGCACTTACTAGAATAGATTATGATCATACGATAGTCACATTTAGGGGTAACATATATACTTTATAAACGTTCAAATTAAAACACAAGAGTAAAGAACAACGGAGAATTGTGTATCCAACGAACTAGCTAAAAAATAATTTTAATTTTGGTTCGTCCTGTATATTGTATCATGGCAATGCACACAACATTTGTTCATACAATGCATTTTTCTCTAGTTTCGCATTTTATCAATTCGAGGACCAAAGATAGAGTTCTCATGTTTTCAATTTTGTCCCCACAAAATTAATGAAAAACGCAAAGAGAATTCAATGTTTGTGTTTAAATAATGCTCACAGCACACAGGCACATTTACTTTCGTACTGTACTGCCATAGTATTGCAAGAGGAACTAGTAGTAGAGTAGTGCAGCAATCTCAAATTTGGCCTAAAACCCAACCCACACTTTTTTTGGGTGAAGTAGAGATACATGGAATTTCTAGGAGTCCAACTTTTAAGGACATGCCTCTCCTAAAAACTTTCAACTTGTTACTTTACACAACAACGATATCTATGCTAGAATGTTTAGCCTGTTTTTGATGTTCCTTTGACCCAAATTTAGACTTGTGTCCGCTAGACCATAGGCATATATCCCCATTTCAAGATGTTAGCTTTTTAAGAGGATTTTTGCCAGCTTCATATTGCCTTAAAGTGGATTATGCATGGATTAGTATAAAGTGTATCTAATGTGTTTACTGCTATAACAAGTGCGGCAGGAAGATGAGAAAGTACAATTTAATTACATCCATGTAGGATCTTGTTAGCCCATTAGAGGGTGCTTAGCCCTAACTCGACTCTCCCGCCTCCCACGTCCCACCACGATCTCATCGGGTTTTGTGCAACTACATACTTTACGAACTTATTATCTTACTAAAGCAGGCTTACATATCATATTACGACACTAATTACGATGTTTAATAGCACTTTCTTCTAAACTATGTGTAATCCACGCGCGAATTAGCCCCACGAACAACCACGTGGCGAGTGTGGGTTGTCCGACGTGTAGATGCTAATTACACTCAAGTAGTTTCTTTTGAGAAACTCATTTAATTATACAGTGATTAGGGGCAAGGGGAGAAGAACAAAGTGATTTCTTGGACTAAGCTCACTACTTAATTGACTAATGTTAAAACACATGGTGCATGTGGAAGACTGTGTCTGGCATCTCTGCAGCTCACAGTCACTCATGTTTCATAGTTCTAGGTTTCATATTTAGCAAGCAATCAAGTTTGTCTCTCAGCTTATATGTTCAATCATATAATAAATTAATGAAGTTGACAGCAAAATAAGCCAACCAAGATTAGTGGAGTATAATATATAAGGGAACTAACCTCCCAACTATAACCTTGTAGATTATAGAATCTTTTCTTTGCACTCAGTAACCGATTAAAGCTAGTCCTTATACATCAATCTCTTCCCTCCTTGAACTCCTGGACAAGTTCACTATGATGCTAAACTCGCTAGCTTTAATGTTTATAAAGCTTTTAAAGCTAGTCCTGATATGTTAATCTCTACAATGTTAATCTCAAAGCATCGCTCTCATGATGTATAGCTTTGATGTCGGAGGCATTTTCGAGGTTGATTGATGGAGAGTCGTCTGGGCAAAGACGACTGACTTTGGAAGCGGAACACAAACCTCTTTCAGCTATTCCGGGTTCTTATTGAGCGTAGCTAAATCAAGGTTCCACACGGTGGTTGTTGAATGTATTCTAGGGCATATTTCTAAAAGGCCGTTGAAATGTCTTACAAGATGGTTTTTTAGTTTAGTGATCACTCCACATTACTTACTTATACTGCCTAGCCATAGGTTATATCTAGCTCTCCCTGGCCAGTAAATTTCAAGAATATGATACGTGACTCCATCTTGATTCCTGATGGTGACTTTAGGACCAATCATACATACTACTACCTAACCAAAAACTTATTAGTCACTATAACACGAGGATGTCCATGTAGTGGATAAAAACTAAAAAGATGACAACAATGGCCCCTTGAGTAATTGCATTTTTTACATGTGCACACACACACAATGGGAAGTGGACATCTTGGAAGGTTTTTGATTTAACTGAATGAGGAAAAAGTAATTCATGTACATGGCCCTCAAGAGATGTGATATATGGTAGTAGTAGAAATCTAACAAGACACCATGTGGTTTGGTTTCATTAGAGAGACATGATGAATTTATGATTTTCCAAACCATATCTTATGTTATGTAGTACAATTTTGAATGACTTGTAGGTTTTCATCCATGTATGTGATCGACACGCAAGCCCAATCATTTGGAGGGAGTGTTTCTTTTGGCTAGCTTGTAGGAACGCATCTCTTCAACCACAAGACTTGATATACAAGAATGGATGTTTTACCATTCTAGTGGAAGGCAACAATTGTTACACCTGCCATCAAGCATATGTCGAGGACAACATTGTCAAACTTCTGTAGAAAATAGATATGAAGATGATACTACAGAAACTTAACATCGAATATCAAGCTTCACAAATTGGATTGTATGGTTGATTAAAATTTTAATACAACACAAATTATTGCTCCTATTATTTTCTCCTTTCGTTAAGCTAGATCATAGTTAGAACAACCTCTCGGTTCATATCGTATGGCTAGTTTGGCTCCCCTACATCTTTATATGTGTAAAACCGACATTGTACGCATTCACTTCTCAATTTTCGAAGTGTGAGAATTCTACTCGAGGTTAGGATTGAACGATATCTGTAGGGCGGATAGCACTATCCTCGAGCATTTTCAATAACACTCCACAAGTTTTTATTTTGGATGGAAGTTCAAAACCTCAAGAGCAAACCTAGATGAACCTCAAAATGCAAAAGTAACTAGAGCAACTTCCAACTTTTATTTATCCATCACTATCCTCCATTTTCACCAGGCTAAACGAGGCAGTCAAAGGAGATGATCATTGATATTGCACTTTGAGCAAAGTATATACCCTCTGGTTGGAGAATTATATTTCTCTTTCCTGTTTCTTTTACTTTTTCAGCTTTACTGTAACACAATGTAACACCCTCTGTCCAGCCAAAACCCTCTTTACTCTTCTTCCCCCTCACAAATCTGGCAAAAACCCCCATTTCAAGATACTTTCCTTTTGGCATTTGTTTTCTCTTCGTTCTTGTTTCCTTAGTAAGGTGTTATGGGCGGCGTATCCGCCCGGAAAATGAGTGTCGGATCCACTATCCGTTTGAAATTTACTGGACACTCGATACATGGGGACCCCTATTGAAAAAATCTGCGCATCCAAGTACCCGTTCTACTTCTAAAAATAACATTTGTTTCTATTTTCTATGCACAAGGATATAGTTATACATATCGGATTTTTCGAAAACATAAATATCGTGTTCTCCAGTAAATTCTAAATACCCGAAGTTGGAACAATAGACAACTCGATGACCCACGCATTATGTATACGTTGAGACGTCGGGTTCATCAGACTTCTAAGACCGGTCTTCGGTTCGGGTTTATGAACAGCCCTGGAGACCATCTAAAGTTGGGCTTTCCTCTCATGTCATTTTCTTATTCTACCATCCGGCATAGACTAGCGGGTGCAATATGGAAAAAGGAACTCATCTTAAAAGAAAGAAGGTTGAAAATATAAACATTTTCCAAAGCACATTCTACTGCAGCTTCTGATTCTGGTGGTGCCCCAAATGTCTCTGAAAGGGGGCCTTTGATGTCTTCTATTTGCCAACATGTTAACGTAAATTAGTATCGTATACGGTATGTATTACCACTACCAATATGTATATGTATTGGCACAGAATCCTGTCACATGATTGGAGAACAATTCTCTCTCAATTTGAACCCCTAAGAAGCTTTTTTTTTTTTTTTTTTTTTAAGAAAAAAAGAATGAAATTTGACCAAACACAAAGATTCATAAAATAAATCTATCCTGTAAAAATAATTGAGGGAAAAATCGAATCAAATCTTTGTCCTACCCCTTTTATCATGTGTCCAATGAACATTTAATTTTTCATATACTATTCCTTTTTTAAGACATCAGGGCTGATATTTTTGGGTTACCTTAAGGGGATTGCATTGTTTCACCTCCTTTCAGCATATTTCTTCATCAAGGAGCTTAGTCGATTAACAAAGTTTAACTATGCTGAGCAGACACCTTTTGTTTTTGAAGTAAAGTACTAGACATTAAAGACTTGACCTTGAGCTACGACCGAGTAACAGTAATTCGGGCTAGTTTGGCAAACGTCTTCGAGAACTCTAATATTTTGACCACTCAATATGTTAAGTTTAGTCTTCGTAAATCTTTGATAGTATCTGGTTATCATATTCTTCCTTCTATTGTAACTCCTTTCAAATGCTACATTCAGTAACGTGATGGTTGAGAGGTATAAATTGAGGGCGAAATTCAAATTAGATTAGCATAATGTTGTATGTTACATGTATGCATCTACAAAATGCTCAGGCATATTAAGCGTAACGATACTTCGACATTCTTAAGCACATAGGGAGTTTATCTGATCCTTACTCACAAGTTAAACTGTTGGTTGGTCAGGTAAAAAACGGGACATAGGTCAAGCCTGATATGCAAGCTTTGAAAAACTGGGCATGCTTCTGTGTGAATAAAAAGAAATGACAACACCAATGACCTGAAATTCTAAGCTCTCATCAGGACAATAGAACCCGAAAACAAATGGAAAAGAACAACTGAACAAGTACCCTGTCAAAAAGTACGCTTATGCAACTCTGCAGAGCAAGACTGGGCACAGAGAGGGAAGAACACTTGAGATTATAAGAGTACCTACAGAAAACCTGTTTCAAAAACCCCATTATTCAGTCAAGAGTCAAGTACTAATTTGTAGGAAGGCTCTGATGAGTTTGTCTACTAGCAAAATGGTCATGAGCCAATATCGAAAGGGACATGCCCTTGTTACATAAGGTAGTATAATCCTCATAGAAAGAGGGATAGGGATCATATTCCACTATATTGTATGAGTTGTCGCTATCTCTCTCTTGTGTCCACATTGCATCATTGTCCCAACCTTATCCTAGGATTTTCCGTTACCAAACAAGAATCATAGATTTTATTGCATCATATTCCAGGCTACAAATAGAGTGGAATCTCATGGAATCAAAGGATCACACAGCTATGCAAGGTACAAGATTTCAAGAAGTATATAGCCAACATTGCAGCTCATCATTAGTATTATGTACTCTTTAATTCAACATGACCCAGAAGCCCAAATGTTTGGCTGAGAATAATTTCAAGCCAATTGGATCAAGCCCAAGGTGTAGATTACAGACTCAATCAACTAGGTCAATGTTGTATTCACAAAGGCATACCTGGAATAGGAGAGCATTTTTAAATGTTGGATGGCAAATGGGTTTAAGCACCAGTCATCTGTCATCACAACCCTAGCTTCCTTCCATTTTGTCCAACAAATCCTGAAAATCTGTCAGTCTATGTCTTCAAAGTTAATCCCTCCTGTCAATAAATTAGTAGATGGTTCAGTAAACATGTGTAGATGCATTAGGTTAATATGCATGGCAAGACAGCAAGTAAAGTATATTATCTCTACGCCTATGACCAACAACAGATATACTCCCATCTCCATCCCACCAAAACTAATCACTCTTTCCATTTGACGATTCCGACAAGACATCATTATCCTCTCAGGAAGGTTCGTAATTTCGTGTAAGGAATATTTACACTTGATGGAGGGTAACATATACTTTGAACTATAAGTTATGATGGAGGACGCTTATATGTTACTCGCTTACTCCTAAGTCCTAAGCATGGAGAAAAGGAACTCTCCTTTGTCTACAGCCTTACCTTTTGGATTTCACACTCGTATATTCTTAGGTAATCATTACTTCCAAGAAAGAATTGAAAAGAAAAAGACATGATTGCTTAATGACTTAAGGCACAAATACCAGCAGGGACTGGTTTTCAACTACCATTACCAGCCCAGAGGAATGGTGGACAACGGATTATTCCCAGATTGCTCTCAAGATAAGGTAAAAATTGAACCACTTGCTATCTTGTTAAAACTGCCCATAATATATGAAAGACCTAAGATTAAGATTCATCAAATCATTGACGGACGGGAATCATTCTCCCATCCCTCCCACAACAGGCCCCCTAACAGTCACAGAGGCACTACTAGCTCCATACTCTGTAAGAATAAACCAAAACTGAAACGATTTATAAATGCATTGGAGACTGAGTGTAGGAGACAATCAATTAAAATTTTCTGCCATTAAATTATAGATTGTCATTTGTGCTTCAAGAAAGGGTACAATATGCAGATGTCAGTATGTCTGCCCAGTATTTCTTTACCCAAATGATACATTTTTGAATTCTCAAGAGTTAATATCTGTAGCTTTGTGCACCAGGACACTACAAATTAACACCCACAAATATATGCCTCCATGAACTAGGCCCCATTCAAAATCTATACAGGGGGGATTCTCCAGAAATCACATCCATGCAGAGGAGGCAAGTCCAGATACAATTCTGGCACTTACTGGTTAATTTAGGTTATCAGGTCAACAATTTTTAAGGATTCTTCATGCAAGAGCAGGGCAGAGGGCAAGATAACCCCATCATGGACCATGCTACTCAGAAATACAGATAACAAATAAGTCTAATCCCGTGAGGGAATTGGGACATTCACTTAGAGATTCTATCAAAAGTACAATTCCCATCAAGAGTGGAAATAAGTCTCATAGCAACAATTTCTGGATTAGGTGTCTAGGTTTCAAAGGTTGTATCATGTAACTATATCTCCATCCATAGCAAGCACTAACATGCAATAAAGAGAAGAAGGCACTTGCGTACCTGTCATGCCACATACTTGCCACAGCAATGAGAACTAGTGCAAAGTACCTAGATGACAATTGTAATTATTTACTATCTAATGCAAGGAAAAGATATGCACATATGCCATCTAGGACAGCTGCAATGACAAACATATTCCTATGTTAAATATGAGGGTGCTTCGGGCTTATGAGCTGATGGGAGCGTCTTCAAGATTGTAAGCCACAATCTTTGGTTTTGAGTCTTGACACTTAATTTTGGATGCTCCAGCTATGTAATATACTACCTTTATATTGGGGATAGCTACTAATTGGTAACACAGATAAGAGACACATCAAAGGCAATTGCGAACCCAGACCATAGGGCACTCTTCAACCTCACGAGTGCCTAGAACGCAAAGCTTTGTTAATCACAACTTTCATAAAGAGATCACTTATGCCCTATTTCAACTTTTGATCTAGCATTTTGTTAGTAGCTCTCCAAATACTTATCCCACACAATCCATTTTCATTGCCCACTTGGCCTAATGCGGATTGTATCTTGCGCTGGATGTTTCACTTTTGAGTTACAACCTTTCTTATTAGTTATCACAACATACTACTAATTGGTAAAAACAATTGGAGCCACATCAAAGACAATTGGACATAGTGAGCAACAATGGGGAACTCGTTTGACATTGTGGAGCCAGACCATGACGGTTTTGCAATCAAAAATTTCATGCAAAGACCACTGGTGTCTCATTTTGATAATACCCTTTTGATATTTTAAACTTTCTGGAGTTCAACTGAGGCGAGTCAAGTTCTCTAAACACTCCAATTGATCATTTGGAGTATTACTAGCAGCATCTCGCTCCAATATTAATGTTGTACTACTAGTCTCGCATTATACTACAAGTTGTTATAAGCGAGCTACGCTATGTGTAATGTGAAACCCAATGAGAGACCCTCCAAGAGATCGAGGAGGGTCTTGGTCATTCATGAATACACATATCCAACTTTCATACGATGACCCCCAAAATCCTATTTATGTGACTTGTATATAGCCTTCGATTTTGGCCAAGCCTAGATGGCAAACGGAGATTTTCACTACATTCAATACCAGGCATCTTGAATTGATTATTTGGCTCACCTTTAGTGCTAGCCGCCTAATCCCCGAATCAAGAGTCACACCTGCTAGTTTAAATTTCAACTACTAGTTTCTATTGTAGTTAGAGCCACATTAAATGCCGATCGGGACTCAATTAGCTGTCATACGCAAATCTAACAAACTCATGAAGGTCATGATCATCAATGATTACAAATATCTAGCTTCTGTATGATTAACATCGGCAATATGGTGACTTTCAGGCATATAGCCCTTAAATTTTACCCATGTCCGGAGCGTCGGTGGATTTTTTTCATTGCACTTGCTACGAAGCATTTCACATTGCTTATTTGGACTACCATTAGTGATATACTGATATCTCATCAAGAATACTCCATTTCATTTCATGAGATAAAATCATAAAACCTTTAGTTTTGCCATTGTAGTACACAACTACACAACACTAGTTGCAATGAGAAGTAAAGCAATGTCATAGGGAATTTCTAACCTAATGAGGGACCACATGGAACCCTAACGATCTCCACATGACCTCGCAGGGTCTCGGTAATTAATGACCCTTGATTTCGGTGACTTACAGTCTTCGGTTATAGTTGGTGGTGGAGATTTTGACTATGGTAGCTACTAGGAATTCTCAATCGCTTACTCATCATGATAGTATTTGCAATAAGCAATTAGAAATCACGTCAAGTATAATTGGTACCGAATGGACGGACATACGGGACTCTGAAATGGGTCCAAGTCGCCAAACATTACACATATTCAACTTTTATATGATGACTACCGTAAACCTAAACCTGTTCACGTGACTTATAGAGCCAAGTAAGGGCACACAAGGCTGGTGAATAATTTTACTTTGGTCGCTACTAAGCTTTCCATTTTGCTTATTTCACCCTACATTTCGCCCGCAAAAACTTTATTTTCATGAGATACACCATTCAGTTCAACATTGTATTACTATTTACTAGTAGTTAAGAGCAATTAGACTCATGTCAAATGCTATTCACACACCATGAACCCTTGAAACGTCACATACAGATTGGTCGTCTTCCATTCAAGGGTGCACCACAAGATTTACAGTCCCACTATTATAAGACACAAACCAAACAACGGGTTACTTTCTCTTTGGACTAAGGGTTAGCTAGAGCAAACGTTCATTTGGGTTGTATACTCAGCACAAGAAATGATGATTAGCCGCAAATAATCCGTTATAAAAGCTTCTTGTAGGTTCCGTATGCTTGACATTTAAAACTTAGACGCATTCCAGATTCATGTAAGGAAACTGATACTTGCAGTAATAGCATTACATGAAAGGAGCACAATTTCATTCACAAGTCGAACTCAGTAAAAAAACGAATACGCAATTGATTCGATTAGATTACCTTCTATCTAACGCCGAACCTGGCCAAGACATCGTAATGCTTCCGAGCCAAACTAACACAATCCAACCAATGCAAAATCTCCGAATTCGGGTCCCTCTCAACCACCACATCATCCACCGTAATCTGAACCGAACCCCTGAAACCCGACACCTTCCCACGAACCCTGACAACCTCCCCAACCTCAACACGACTCGAGTGTACCGTCGCCATTCGGGCAATTGATCGAACATCTGATGGGCATCTCCGAGAGAAGTAAGGAGAAGTCAAGTGGTTGAGCCAGAGCACACACTGGACACACCCGGTACCATCGTCGATCGAGAACCGGAGGAACTTGTCCGGTTTGAGGTCTCGGGTCACGACGAACCCGAGAGCCTCGACCCGGGAAATGTGGGTCCCGTCACGGTGGAAGGAAACTTGGTCTGGTGAGGTGAGTGAGTTTAGATCGAATGCAAGGAGCTTTACGTGGATTTTGTGGAGGGAATTTGAAATCATTTGATTGATTGAGTAATTAGGGTTTTTCAATTAGGGTTTCTGGGTTGATGATGATGTGAGAATTTGAAAGGGGGCAAGTATTTATAGTGTTTGGGCAAGATTGCTAATTTGGCGGGAAACTTCCAAAATTTTTATTATTATTTTTACTTTTTTTGAATCAATGATTTATGTGTTTTTGAAAAATAATGATATGAATTCATATTGGTGGAGTTTTACTTCATGACAAATGGTTAAATGCTAAAGAGAGAAAAAAAAAAAATCATTTTAGATTTTAGATAGATTCAGATTAAATCAAAATTGAATGAAGAGAGCGGGTTTTGAGTTAGTATATTCTAGAATATGTTAACTACAATTGCATGTTCTTTTAATCCGAAGATGTCTACACGGTTTCGAATAGGTATGAAGGGACCGACGTTTTTTTTCACTGGTTAGATTAAAAGCTTTCAAATAAGATGGCAACTTTGAAGTCGCCATCACGAACGACCGCTTTCAAGCCTCCAGAATACTAAAAGAAATCAGAACATATGGGGATCATGAATCAGATCTAGTATCAAGTCTATCAACTAATATGCCTCATCGCCAACCAATAACAGGGTAAGCAACAGCATGGAACTAGAAACTAGAAAGCCTCACAGGGAACAAAAGGCTAGTTATGTTTATAACCCTGTAATGAAAATGAACCATCACTTCTTTCAGATCAGAAATGAAAAATTTTAAAGGGGGCGAGGGGAGCGGAGTCCCTAATCTTATGGCTGCTTTGCTCATATGCATTCCAACCAAATGTGCTTTATAACTTTATAACAGAGTTAACAGTAATGTCATCCTAGAAGCATAATCGAAATATGGGAATAGACTCGAGTAAGAGAGCCGAATCAATCTCACTTTGCAAGAGTGCTGAACTTACAACAGCCCCATATTAGATCGCGAATGTACACGGCAAAGAAAACTTCAACTAGGGACCTGAAACCACTCTAAAGCTATCTAAGTCCGAACACATAGCAAGGTGAAGAAGTTGATACATAGAGCATCAAATGGAAGCTTATGCTAATAATGTTACAAATGGATGATAAATAAACAGTTTAGGACTAATAATACATCATTATGTTTCCTTGCATGATTCTGCCGTAACTTATCCAATCATTGTGCGCTTTCTGCCCCTTTGTCTCACTGCAATAATTTCAAAATTAAGAGAATAAGGATAACTGTAAATCAAGAAAGAAACGGAAAGTAAACAGGGTTAGGATACCTTGGGCTAGCTTGTTCAGTGTAGAGCACCATTGCTTCGAGGACTTCCTGTATGCACCAAGCACTCTGTCCATCTACACCACATGTCCACATGTAAGGTCAAATCAGATAACTACTCTCACTATCACTAGAGCAACAAAATGAAGATAGCGACGAAAACCATCCGGTTTATTTGTGATGTAGTTAGATAACATACAAGAAGAAAAAAAATTGGCACAATTTTGTTGTTAATTAACAGCTGTTGCATAATAGTTGCAGCCGCAGGCATGATTGTTCAGCTGCTGAAACTTTCATTCTGTTTGAATTCACTCTAACCAAAGAAGAGGATCGAAAGTAACCTACCACATTTCCGCAAGATGAATGCATTGATATCAAGGCCCGTTCTAGCACATACAAATCAACTGCTTTGTCTTCCGGTAGAGTAGACGTAAAGCTGAGACCAAAATCAATGAGCACCTATGAAGAATCAAAATGGCATTTATAAGACATCTATCCTTGATGTACTCAACATATCATAACATATGGATAGTTTCTTCATTTTCTAATATACAAACCAAGAAATAGCAAGACAGAAGCTCACCAATTGATTTGTATCCTTACGAATCAACATGTTTGACGTTGTCAAATCCCCATGTACAAGGCCACCATCATGCAGTTTTGCTATTGACTGCCCTATCTGCATCGCGATATCATCCAGACGTTCTTCAACAACACCCTTCGTACCCAACTCGAGAAATATGTCCTTAACCATAGGGCCCTCAACAAATTCAAACGTCAGTGTATGCAGTAAAGGGTCCACTGCGAATAGAACTGGAGTTGAAACCCCTAGTTTCCTGGCTTTCGTCATACACCTAGCTTCCTGTTGAAAACCAAAACTGAAACAATTTAGAACCAGTTGCTCATTTCACTGAAATATAAGCATAGTGGAACCTCAAGAAGGAAAAAAACGATCTGGACTTGGACAACTTACTGCATTCAAGCGCTTGAGTGTAAGCTTAGCGTCCAGAGACGGATGCCTGTATTTCTTTGAAAAGCGTTCCTTTATAATACACCTCTTTCCAACAAAGGTGGAGTCATAAACTCTCTGAAAACAAAAATTAAACAAGACAAGTTGAGGGCGAGAAACGATCCATCCCAGAGAGCACGAAAACGACAAAAAGGAAATTAGCAGTTATGTAAATCCATCCAGCATCAAACGACGGGGAAGAAAACATAACAAAATGGAAAGATCAATGTCTTCCTACGAAGTACAGCCAAGGCCATCTCCAAGAAGAGAAATAGAAGTCGGAAGAACAAATGTACGAAGTACAGCCAAGGCCATCTCCAAGAAGAGAAATAGAAGTCGGAAGAACAAATGACGAATGAGTAAGTAACTCACCGCTTCAGCGCCTTGCTTCAGTAAAATGAGCGACCTCTCTTTTCCATCGGCTCCAATCTCCATATCGCAAGACTCTCTAAAGCTGCATTTGCAGAGACAACAGTCACCGCCAACCAGCAAAGAAACACATAAGTATCACATCTCCAAGCACACTGGATTCACATTCACCAACTTCTCGAGATCATGTAAATGTACACACACATGCATAAATCAAGCAATTAACAGCGACAATTGTGAAAAAAATTCCAAAGAAGTTGACGGTATACTAGTATTCCGTAGAACTCTAGTCGCTAATTCTTCATCTAGTTTATGCTAGCAAATCACAAAAGTTGGAGCATTTTAGCTATGGTAATATCTAGCATATCGACTTATACGTATACTAGTAACTAGTGGCGGATCCAGAATTTTGGAGTAGGGGGTTCGAATCGACAAAGATCGCTCAATGCTCATTTAAAAAAAATTATAATCAAATAAGAGCATTACCAATTGTTCTTGAATCACAAATCATTAAAAAAAATAAC
>ONZA01006882.1:46465-58256 GCA_900322205.1 Kewa caespitosa
TTTCTTTTTTTTTTTTGGGGGGGGGGGGGCAAATTCATGAAATTCTGTGCAATTTGCTTCTTAGCTTGTTAGCTTGCCTCTGGTTCGTACAAAAATGGATTTGTTTAGATATAATTGTTGTGTATCGTACGACTTAACTTTTGGGGGTGATTTTTGAAAGTTGCATAAAAGTCACCCCTTTGAAGCTTAAAAGTCACGCCTAAAGTTGGTGTATCATATACGTCAAGTGTAACCAAGAATTTGGATTTGGCTTTATACAATCAAAATTGTGCAGCCCTGCTTTTTGTGATTTTGCTTTGATGTGATGAATTCATGAGAAGCCGCAACTCGTGCGTTATGGAGTTGAACTCATCGAACTGTGAAATGATTAGCGTAGTAATAATAGGATCTGCAGTGAAGGTCGGTTGCGCTAATGGGGTTGGATTAATCTTGGGGAGAATAATAGGATAATATGTAGGAAACGAGGTAGAGAACCCATGTCATAGTTTTGAGTTATCTGGCCTTTGGAAGGTCATTGCTTTAAGGGGAAAGATACCTAGGTGATGATGTGATGTTGAGTGATCGACGATGTTGTAGTTGGTCATAACATGGTTAACAAAAAAGGTTATTGCTCATTTTTATTTGTTTATAGCGTTTATTGTTTATCACCGTGCTTGTTTATTGGTTGATGGAGGTATTTCGACTCCTCTCCCCCAACCAAACGCGCACAAGAGAAAGATATGTTTCTTTGTGAAAGAGAAAAATGAAAGAGAGCCAAAAAAAGGGCTCATGTTTGTCTGTGAAGTTTGTGATATGTCTCATTTTCGCAATGATTCTTTTGTTCTTTTTTGTGTTCTCATGAGATACTTCTTGTTGTCAGAATACAATGAAAAGAACAGCGCCATGGAGTGATAAAGAGGAGGATGAGGATGATTCTTCTTCCGATGAATCTTCATCCAGTGATACAGATTCAGATGGTGAAGATGGATCTGGAAAGTCCAAGTCAAGAAGTGGGTCAGACAAATCATCACGAAAATTGTCTGAAGGTACTTAAATCGTACTCTGTTCTCAGTGTTTCATTTATTTTGCTCGCCATAGGCTTTTGAGAAGAAAGAAGCGATTTTTTTTTTTTTTTGTGTAGAGGGTTTTAGTCTTTTGATGTTTATTTTTCATTAAGGTGAAGCTTTTCTGCCAAATCTGGCGCACATGACATTTCATCAGTTAAATATTCTTTCGGAATGTTAGCTGCGATCCCATAGACAGACATCACGATCCCTTGCGGAAAAAAAAAATGATTTGCTGGACCTTAATAAGACATAAGTTTCTATTAACTTCTGTGCATGGTGTGTCAGCTTATACATTGAGCTGTACAAGCTGAACGTGTTGCTAAACATCTCCCAACTTTGGAGGTGGTCTCTCCAATTGATGTGTGCATACTAAACAACCGTCTGAAAAGATGTGGGCTCCTGTTGTGTTTTTCTACTGTCAACAATCAAAGTGTGGATTGTTATGTGGTGATTATTACTCTCTTTGCACCTAGACGGTTGCTAGTCATGGGCATAGATGCTCAAGGTATCAGTAATAGCAGCAATCAACTTCTCATATTGTAGTTGCACTAGTGTCACGTAACTTGTTTTTAGCTAATTATATAACCTTGAAGCTTGACCAATGTGATGGTTAATAAATTTGTGCTTATACGTTAGGAGCATCTTTTTTCTTGTGATTTACACTCCATGACATTATTTTAGCTTTTGATTTCCAGCTAAATCAGCAAAACGCAAAGGCAGCGGAATTGACTTTGATGCTTTGAGAAGACATGGGTATAAAGGAGGCCTGTCGGTCCTGAAAGTGCCACCCCCTAAGGAGCCAGAACAGAGGGACTGGACTTGGTCTACTGGCAAGGAAAAAACTGGAGATCAGGATACTGAAGAATCGTACAAAGAGCGCCAGAAAACAAGAGCAGCAATAGCAGATGGTGAAGAGCTAGCGACTGCCATAACTCGGAAGGATAGGGAAAAGATGACATTTGCCCAGAAAGAAAAGCGAAAGAGAGACCTTGGCCAGGCTAGTAGAGGGAAAAATTATGTTGAAGAGGAAAAGAGGATGTTGAGGGATAGTGGCGTATATTCTGGTTTTGATTGTTGAATCAAAAATGTTTTTGATTTTGGAGAAGATGGTGTAGGCTATAGTTTCTGGTAATACATGTTTAGATCCAAATGTACGAGTGATATCCTAATTGCTTATTTGAATTTAAGGTTCAGCTCAACGTTGGCTTATCCAATACGTGTTGCTTGTAGCTGAAAAAAAGAGAGGCTTTCCAAGCTTTGAGCTTGAAAGATGCACGAGTAATTATGTATCAGCTTCTATTTGTCATGTGTTCGAACCGACATTAAAGCATAAAATAGCAGGTTCAGACTAGATTTTATGTTCATTAGATCACATATTGGAGCATGCAACATGTTCAGCTTGTATTCATCTTAAGTTCATTAGATTACATTGGAGCATGCAACCAACTTTGCAGCACACACCATGTAAGTGGCATATTGTTAGTTCACAAAGGTGCTCGTAGTGTAAAAGGATCCTTTCATTTGAATTTCTGAGGATATTAATAGGGCCTTTCAGAAGTTAGTGTAGTCAAGAAAACATATATTTTCTCACTCAAAACCTTGAACAGATACAGAGGCATCCGATGACTGTTCTTTCTGTGTCACGTCATTTACATCTGTAGACCATGTTAGCAATATGTTAGTGCCGGGACACTGATCTTGTGGCGAGTCTCGAGTATATGCCTCTGATAGTGTTTGGAGTAGTTCTACAGCAACCCCCAAACAGCGAAGCCCCTGCTTCCCACCAATTGTTGACATAAGATACAAAGTCTTCGTCTGACACCCCTGTATTTTGCTGAAACAGAAGCATTTTGTTAGTGTCGAGATGCGTCCAACACCATCATGATCAAAATAAGACAAGCAGAATCGACAGTCAGCTGTCCTACTAAACTGGCACTACATCACGGAGAAACAATTGCAAGCAAAGAAATAAATGAGAACCTACAGATATTATTGTCGCCTCACTGCCTGCCTCTCATGAAACTCACACTCCCACCAGGGGAGGGGTAAATACATCAGCTGCCTTACCTTACAAATTACAGAGTTTATACTTGGCAACAGATGAAGAACGTGCAAAACTACACTGGGAAGGGCACAGTGACAGAGATGGACAATTATCAATAAGCTTGAAGCTGCTTTATGTTTATTTTCCCAGACAGCCAGACAGGAAAATATATCTTTCTATTGGGTAAGCTTCAAATTGACTTTAACACTCTAATCCCATCTACACTGAGAAGCTTCTTTGAGGTTTACATTCTTACTGTTTTTCCTTTTCGTTTATTGCTTTAGATCATAATGACCCCCCTTACCCTGCTGTTTGGTGGGAGCTTCTCCAGAGGCATTGGGGTAATGTTAATGAATGTACGGACAACGTGAACTTAGTCTCTCAATAAACTGATCAAACATTATTTAGAAAGCCAAAAATGTACACACATGAAACTCAAGTTGACATCAGCTAAACCAAAGCAGAACCTTTTCTCCAACTCAAATCTCAGGAATTCAAACATAGCCTCTTCGAAACAGCTCTAAGGTATATTCTTTTGGGGATGATTATAGTGGACCGCCATATATGACATTTCCGACCGAAGCATGGTACACAACGGATTCCAATGGACATCCCGGGCCCATATTTATTGATGGTGTCATTTTCATCACTTTTCATTTCGAACCCCTCGGGACCATTTTTTCGTGACTTACAGCCTTTGTTTTCGCCCATTTCCAGGGTGTCCGTGGGCCCCGTGGAGATTTGTTCCCCAGCCGCTATAGGACGTTCCCACATCAATATAGGCCCCATCCATGGCGGTAGTCCCCCTGCGAACACCTTTTACCACTCGTTTTCGGCGTTTTCCTTCAAAGTCCTAAATGTGCCCGGGACAACCATATACAACATTTCCGACCCAATCATGGTACGGACTCCCATGGTCTCCCTAGGCCCATATTTTTCGATGATGACATTTTCACCATTATTCATTTTGGACCTCTGGGGACCGTTTTTTCGTGACTTATAGCCTTTGGTTTCGCCCATATTTGAGGCGACCTTGGGTCCGATGGAGATTTGTTTCCCAACCACTATGGGACGTTACCACATTAATAAAAGGCCCATCTATGGCGATAGTTCCCCCCCGAACACCTTTTACCGTCCGTTTTCAGCGTTTTCCTCCAAAGATCGCAACGTGCCCGAGACCGCCATATACGTCATTTCTGACCCAATCATGATACGCAACATACTCCAATGGATTCCCTGAGCCCATATTTGTTGATGGTGGCATTTTCACCACTTTTCATTTCGGACCCCAGGACCGTTTTTTCGTGACTTATAGGCCTTCATTTTCGCCCATTTTCGGAGCGTCCTGGACCCGTGGATATTTGTTCCCCAGCCGCTGTGAGATGTTCCCACATCAATATAAGCCCCATCTATGGCGGTAGTTTCCCTGGAAACACCCTTTGCCACTCGTTTTCGGCGTTTTCCTTAAAATTCCTAAATGTGCCTCGGACCGCCATATACAACATTTCCCACCCAATCATGGTACGCAACGGACTCCCATGGACTCCCCGGGCCCATATTCGTCGATGGTGCCATTTTCACCACTATTCATTTCGAACCTCCCGGGATTGTTTTTTCGTGACTTATAGACTTTGATTTCGCCCATATTTGAGGCGACCTCGTCCGGTGGAGATTTGTTTTCCAACCGCTATAGAACGTTACCACATTAATATAAGCTCCATCCATGGCGATAGTTCCCCCTGAACACCTTTTAACGCTCGTTTTCGGCGTTTTCATTCAAAATCCTAAACGTGCCCGGAGCGCCATATACAACATTTCCGACCCAATCATGGTACGCAACGGACTCCCTGGACTCCTCGGGCCCATATTTGTCGATGGTGCCATTTTCACCACTATTCATTTAGGACCTTCCACGACTGTTTTTTCGAGACTTATAGCCTTCGGGCCCATAGTTGAGGAGACCCGGGTCTTGTGGAGATTTATTTTCCAACCGCTATGGGATGTTATCACGTTAATATAAGCCTCATCCATGGCGATAGTTCCCCCCTGAACACCTATTACCGCCCGTTTTCGGCATTTTCCTTTAAAGATCGAAATGTGCCTGGACCGCCATATACGTCATTTCCGACCCAATCATGGTACGTAATGGACTCCAATGGACTCCCCGGGCCCATATTTATAAATGGTGCCATTTTCATCACTTTTCATTTCGGACCCCCGGGACCATTCTTTCGTGAATTATAGCCTTCGTTTTCGCCTATTTTTGGTGCATCCCTATGAGACGTTCCCACATCAATATAAGCCCCATCCATGGCGGTAGTTCCCTGGGGAACACCTTTTACTGCCCGTTTTTTGCGTTTTCTTTCAAAGTCCGAAATGTGCCCGAGACCGCCATATACGACATTTTAGAACGAATTATGGTACGCAACGGACTCTAGTGGACTACTCGGGCCCATACTTATCGATGGTGCCATTTTTATCACTTTTAAAATCGAATCCCAAGGGACATTTTTCGTGACTTATGGCCTATGGTTTCGCCTGTTCCCGGCCCTAAGGAGATTTGTTCTCCAAACACTATGGGACATTTCCACATCAATATAAGCCTCATCCATGGCGGTAGGTTCCCCCAAGAACACCTTCTACCGCCCGTTTTCGGCGTTTTCCTCCAAAGTCCGAAACGTGCCTAGACCGCCATATACGACATTTGCGACAGAATCATGGTACGCAACGGACTCCAATGGACTCCCCGGACCCATATTTATCGATGGTGCTATTTTCACCACTTTTCATTTCGGACCTCTCCAAAGTGTTTTTTTCGTGACTTATAACCTTTGGTTTCGCCCGTTTCCGAGGCGCAGCGAAGATTTTTTCCCCAACTGCTATGAGACGTTCCCACATCAATATAAGCCCCATCCATGACGGTAGTTTCCCCGAGAACACCTTTTACCGCCCGTTTTCGGCATTTTATTTCAAAGCTCAAAACGTGCCCGGAAGCTCCATATAAGACATTTTCAACCGAATCATGGTATGCAACGAACTCCAATGGACTCCCCGAGCCCATATTTATCGATGGTGCCATTTTCATCACTTTTTATTTCGAAACCCTAGGGACTGTTTTTTTGTGACTTATAGCCTACGGTTTCGCCCGTTTCTGAGGCGATCCGGGTCGGGTGGAGATTTGTTCTCCAACCGCTATCGGACGTTCCCACATCAATATAAGCCTCATCCATGGCGGTAGTTGGCCCCATTAACACCTTCTAACGGGCGTTTTCCTTCAGAGTCCAAAACGTGCCTAGGACCGCCATATACGATATTTCCAACCGAATTATGGTATGCAACGAACTCCAATGGACTCCCCGAGCCCATATTTATCAATGATGCCATTTTCATCACTTTTTATTTCGAAACCCTCAGGACCCTTTTTTCGTGGCTTATAGCCTTCGGTTTTGCCCGTTACATGGGTGTTCCGAGGCGCGGTAGAGATTTGTTCCCCAACCGCTATGGGACGTTCCCGCATTAATATAAGTCTCATCCATGGCAGTCCCTCCGTGAACACCTTTTACCGCCCGTTTTCGGTGTTTTCCTTCAAAGTCCAAAACATGTCTGCACCGTCATATACAACATTTCTGACCGAATCATGGTAAGCAACGGACTCCAATGGACTCCCCGAACCCATATTTATCGATGGTGTTATTTTCATCACTTTTCATTTCGGACCCCCCCGGGACTGTTTTTTTCGTGACTTATAGCCTTCGGTTTCGCTTGTCTCCGGGGCGTCCAGCAGGCTATGAGACGTTCCCACATCATTATAAGGCCCATCCAAGGAGACCCAACTTGTGTCACTTTCAAATGGAGCCAAAACATTTCCTGTTTTTCCTTTTCGTTTATTGCTTTAAATCATAATGACCCCCCTTACCCTGCTGTTTGGTGGGAGCTTCTCCAGAGGCATTGGGTAATGTTAATGTATGTACGGCCAACGTGAACTTTAGTTTCTCAATAAACTGATCAATTATTATTTAGAAAGCCAAGAATATACACACGTGAAACTCAAGTTGACATCAGCTAAACCAAAGCAGAACCTTTTTCTCCAACTCAAATCTCAGAATTCAAATATAGCCTCTTCGACACAGCTCTAAGGTATATTCTTTTGGGGATGATTATTGTGGACCGCTTAAATTTCTGGTCCATGTATACAGTGCATCCATATAGTTAGACAAAAAGAAAAAGGGAGAAATGTGATATGCTATCAAATGACACGTACGTCAAGTACATCAAAACCGCCCTTGATCATCAAGAGATTGCTGAATATCCTGTGGGATAGCAAAAGGATCTCAGAAATGTTAAGTTACCCTCTTCCCTTTCTTTTTTCTTTTTGCCACAGAGGGGCCGGGCTCATTTTGACGTCATTGTTCACATTTTTCCTCGAGTAACTTAACTGACATCGTAATAAATGCTAACAAATGGGTTCTAAACAATTATCCAGATAATGAATCTCATCAAAAACACTGAGGGTGCAAAATCCAAGAATAGAAACTCACCACCCAGTCCTTTGTGTTAGGATCATAGGTCTCACCACTGTTTGGATATATAACTATTGGTTTGCTTGTTACCTGAAGGAAACATCCATAGGCTGTATTAACAGATGTAGTAAACTTGCTAAGTAGAGAAAGATTTTCATCTTAAACAAAGAAGAGATTGAAAAGCATACACCTCCAGACTTAAGGTCAACAACAAAGACAACTTAATCATACCTTCTTAACAGACAGAATTAGTCCATGAATAAATCGCGGCGGAGTGCAGTTGATTCCAACTGCAACAACTTTCGTGCTTGCCTCAGCAATTGAAGCACACTCAATCAAGGAATCACCGCTGACAACATTTTCACCATCTTTTGAATTAAAAGAAAACCAGGCTGGAATACTTATATTTTCCTCATCAAGGAGTTCCGCATAAGCCTGAAATAGAAGCGGACAACCAGCAAAATATCATGTATAGAAAATTAGAAATGTAGCTGCTGCAAGCTTCTTGACTAGACCACCCACTGTGATCCCAACTCTGCCGATGTCTAAGAAGGCCAAGATGTATGCAGTGTTACCGCTTAGGCCCTCACTTGTGAGAACTAGAAGAGAGACCGCTTCCAAGAAACCCACACACGAAAAAGTATCTCTAAGATCAAACTATTATCAAGAAACTTAGCCAATTCCTCATTTCTCAAGACATTAATTTATCTTTTTGGGCAAATCTAGGAGAAAAAGCAATGCTTTGCTAGTCATCTTTGATTCCATTAGCGAACATCAAGCACAACAAAAGCTACTGCAAAGACCATAGCCTTGAAACTTGAAAGTATTAGAAGATGAAGGGATCGACAATAATACCTGAGCTTCAAGTTTGTTTGGAATAGTTTCAAATGCAATCAAATCAGCACCTGATTCTGCCAGAACCTGGACTCTTCTCCGATGAAAATCTTTCAAAACATCCAGTGTCACTGCATGACCGTAGTTCCCACTGTGAAAAACATCCATAGAAAAGCCACACTTATTCACGAACATCTAATCTTAAAGATAGTCAGCCACATGGGGAAGAAGATGCACCATAGACATTAGACATGGAGCAAGGTTGCATTTTTACCCCTTTATACCACCAAATGATTAACAACTGTTCTAGCATCACCCATATTTAAGTCTAGTGAAAACTTTACTCCCCTCCCACTCGGGAAGTGTGAAAAAATAAGATGGAGAAAAGACCTACAGCTTTGGAAGATAGCATTAACAAGTTTTCAAGACACACACACACACACACCACACATTGAAGAACAAAACACTTTCCTTTTCAGTGGATTCTCATTAGGGAAACAAAGCACGGTCTCGTGCCTGGCCCACAAAAGATGTAAAGATCACCATTCACCATAGCACACAGATTTGCCAGAATGCCCCAACATACACACGCACACGCACACGTGATGCACACATAGACACACATCACACTTTTACTCTCTTTTTCATATCCAAGGACATAGGTAATACTCCGTACGTAATAATTACTTAGCTGGTCCTTAACTGTTAAATATGTCCCTGAATCGACATAATGCAGAAAAAGGGAACATTCCTTCAGTATATATAACTACACTACTCCACAATTGATGAATATTCACAAAATTTTATCAGACGACATTATTTCAGGTTCAGTTAGGTTGTGTGACAAAAGTAGTCTCTTATCATCAGAGTGACTCACAGTTGCACAACAAGATAAAGCCTAAGGAGGTTATTTAGGAAATTACCTATATTCAGACCCATCCGCCAAATAAGCACCATAGCTTCCTACTGCTGCACCAACCAAGATTGGTCGATGTTTCAGAATCATGCAATCATCTTTTTCCTTTGACGCGGCTTTGCTGCACTTGTCATAATATAAGTCACGTGCCTCACAGGCTATATCAACACTTTTCCTAAGCAAGGCTTCACTTTCTTCCTGTGATAAGCCTTTGGCTTTAAATCCCTGGATTGTCGCCTATCAAGGTACATCAACAAACAATTCTTCAATTTCTAGGTGTTAATGCAAGGGAGTGCCTCCTACCCCCACCCCTTAGAGAAACATAGACAGGTGTGTCACAAGGGATGGACACATGTGGATGCAGATATATGTTTCTAACATCTGAGAAAAAGCAAGAGTCCTCAGGGAAAGGTACCTGGTAAGACGCCGAGATTATGATATCAGCACCAGCTTCCAGGTAATCTAGGTGAACCTGTAGCATCACACTTCAGTACATGCATTTAAGGGAATTTGGTCACACCATCATCATGATACACTCCATGAATTTGAATGTACCAGAATTTGGTGCTTAAGCATTAAGCAAGGTTCAATGCATTCCAGGCAAGCGTTATCAAGTCATCCTATATTTTAACGCAATTTATATCAAGGACTTAAAAAGGAAGACTCAGATACACGACTTCAAGGTTCATAACCATCATCATAGTTTCCAATGACAGGCCCATACACCACGAAAGAACATGCTATGCAAGGAGTAAACGATGTCCAGTTCAGCAAAAAAGTCCAAAACTCACCATTTCCCCCCCTAAACAGAACAAAAGAACAGAACTAACGCAGTGATCAAAACTAGTCAGAACCAGAACCCATGGAACGTATAAGTCACTAACCCACTATCCAAACACTAAGTACTCAGCATTCCCCTAACTTAGAAAGCTAACATTCTACGACATCATCACCTGCCGAATCCAACAAGCAAGATTAAGCGAAGAAGGGAGATTTCTTTCAGTAAAGACAAACAAAATCGACATGGTTAAAATCAAGTACCAAATGATGCCCTTTTGAGCAAAACGACCAAAATTCACTATTTTTGTCCCAGAAGAAAACAACTGAATCAATGTAGTGAATCAAAAGTCACTAGAACACAAAACCCACCAACCATATTCTACAATAATTACTTAGCATTTTTTTTTTCCCTAAACATTAACATTCAAAACACCATCATCAACTAAGCAAGAACAAGCAACATCAACATGATTCTGCCTCAACATATCTTTACTAAGATCAAGCATCAAATCATGCCCTTTTGAACAAAAAGACCAAATCCACTATTTTTGTCCCAGAGCAGAAGAAAACAACAGAATCAATGTAAAGATCAAAACTCACTGTAACACAAAACCCATCAACCAAATCACACAATAATCACTTCACACCCTTCTTTAGTTCTTTTTAACACAAAACCCACCAACCAAATCCCATAATAGATCACTTAACACACTTCATTAACACAAAAGCCCATCAACCAAATTCAACAACAAGCAAAGAAGAGATTTTCAACACTACAAGAACACAGCAAGAATCAAAAAGTAATGATCAAAACTCACTAAAACACAAAGCCCACCAACCAAATCCCATAATAATCACTTATACACACTTTATCAACACAAAAAACCCATCAACCAAATTTAACAACAAAGCAAAGAAGAGAGTTTTAACACTTCCAAGAACACAACAAGAATCAATGTAATGATCAAAACTCATTGCAACACAAAGCCCATCAACCAAATCATACAATAATCACTTAACACACTTCATTTAACACAAAAAACCCATCAACCAAATCACACAATAACCACTTACTACACTTCATTTAACACAAAAAGTAAAACCCATCAACCAAATTCAATAACAATCACTAAATACACTTCATTTAACACAAAAACCCATCAATCAAATTCAACAACAATCACAAAAACATGCAAAGAAGTGAACCTGACGGATGAGTTGAGGAGAGGAGAGGAGGCACTTGGCGCTCCAAAGAGGGTCGTTGAGATCGGCGCCATGACGCTCTAGCTCCGTCGCAAGTCCGCCGTCTACCACCGCTACTCCGCCGCATTTCTCAAGCAACTCCGTTATCAAACTCGACATTTTTTCTTTCTTTTGCACTTTGCCAAGTCACAACTCACAAGTGTGTGTCTCACTCAATCAGTTTACTGTAATGTTTCAGATGAACTTAGAACAGTTTGTCAGTGTGCATATTATTTTTTTTTTTGGCAGTGTGTATGTTTTGGCTTGTAGTAGTTTTTAAGTATGGGCCAATAGGGGTGGCAAGCAGTGTATGTCGGGTTCGTGTTCGTTTCAAAATTAAACGGGTTGGAGAACCCCCAACCCAAAATCGACCCAATTATTAAACGGGTCAGGAACTCAAGACCTAACC
>ONZA01006883.1:31328-43815 GCA_900322205.1 Kewa caespitosa
GTATGTGTGTGTCTTCAGCAAAAGAGAAATCTCAATAATTGTATTCTTTTACAGCGTGACAACCCTTCCAAAAGCTTTAACATCAACAACAAAAAAACAGTACCAAAAAGCAAAGAACAAATAAAAGCAAAGCAAATAAAAACATTAGTCTCAGAGAAACTCAAAGAGATCCCAACAGAATGGGGTGAGTGATTCCAAAGTGAAGCAAACCCAACCCAACCCAACCCAACTACAATCCAAATTACCCACAAGTTTCAATCTTTTCTTTTTACTTTCTTTTTATTTTTGGGGTGAGTTTTTATTTTTTATGTTGTTATTCATGAATTTTGACTGTTTAATTTGGTTAATAGAATCATATTGTTGTTGGGTTATCATGGTTTTTGAGAATTTTTCAGTTGTTATGTAGTTTTTCTGGGGTTTTTGGTTGGTGGGGTTTGCTTAAATTCATGTGTTTTAGCTGAATTATACGAGATCATTAAAAAAGATTGCTTTTTTAATGGTTGATGAACTGATAGTTATTGTTTCTAAGGAAATTATGATCTTCCTGAAGTGTCTGTTAGTTTAGTTGTGCAGCGTATTTTGTTTGTTTGTTTGGTTTTAATTTCAGGATAATGATTTCCTGTTGTTCTTTGATCTGACAGTTTGGGTGCTGTTTCTTCAGTCTGCATAATGGTTTGATCTGTTCTGGAACTGGATTTCTGGACTTTGGTTGGTCTGATCAGGTAATCTGAACTGGAAAACTATGAAAGTTTTATATTTGGTCAGAATAGTATTTGTTAGTAACTTTGATAGCATTTTGTTGGTGTACAGGCGCATATTGGAAGGGATCAAACCCTTGTACAGAATCGGTCCGGATAGTTCTGGTGGATCGATCAGCCATCCGTTGTGTGGTTGAGACAGTTGAGGTTGTGTTTTTTGACTGAATAATGGCGGCGCTTTCGCGAGCCGAGAGCAAAAACATGTATTCTTGGTGGTGGGACAGTCACATTAGTCCTAAGAACTCTAGATGGCTGCAAGAAAATCTCACAGGTACTGGAGCTCGTCTCCTGAATTCGGTCTATTAAATTTCAATTCTGTTGATGGGATTATGGACATGCTGCTTAGTGAACTAAGTTTCGTAGTTTTGAGATTAAGACTGAATGATTTTGTTAACTTATCAAGTTACTGATTCAGTAGATGTATTCAGTGGAAGTGCTTGTACTACTTGGGTGGATGGTAAACTCCAGGGTGTGTATTTTGTCGAAGTTCTTAGATTGTTATCCATATGAAAATGTCTAGAAAGGATCTTAATGTTCATATGGGCTGCAACCATTAATGACTTAGTGTCACCCTATGTATGGAAACTTGGTAAAGATATGCATAATTATGTGTTGATTGTCATAATGATCTTGAATCTCTGTATGTCATTGTACCATTCATCTCAAACCATAGATTCAGTGGTTTCTTATCAGGATTCTATGACATCTTAATTGACTTGGCAATTCCTTTTCTGCTGCAGACATGGACAGCAAAGTGAAAGCAATGATAAAGGTGATCGAAGTAGATGAAGACTCTTTTGCGAGGCGGGCTGAGATGTATTATAAGAAGCGGCCCGAGCTTATGAAATTAGTCGAAGAGTTCTACCGTGCATACCGTGCTTTGGCCGAAAGATACGATCATGCAACTGGGGTTATACGCCAGGCGCATCGAACAATGGCAGAACATCAAGTCCCTTTCATGATGACTGACGATGGGCCCGTGAACCTGGCCAATGATTCTGACCCACGGACTCCTGAGATGCCAGGCCCTTTAAGAGCATCGTTTGGCCCGGGTGGATCCAAGGGTTCAGATTTCCAATCTGTAAAAGCAAATGGAGATTTCACAAATGGGTCCAATTCCGTAGCCGGGAGAAAGGGAGTGAAGCAACTCGACGGGTTTGCAAAGGCCAGAAAAGGCCTGAACTTCCATGAAGTGGAGGAGAAGGGTGAAGCCAAGAGTGGTCAAGCTTTATCTGAATCCGAGAGATTGGGGAAATCAGAGACTGACATACAAGCTCTAAAAGAAGCCCTTTCCAAGCTAGAAGCTGAAAAGGAAGCTGGCTTGCTTGAATACCAGCAGACACTAGAGAGATTGTCGAAACTAGAGTCTGAAGTCTCTCAGGCAAAGGAGAATTCAAAGGGGCTAAATGAACGAGCGAGCAAAGCCGAAGCTGAAGTGCAGAGCTTGAAGGAGACTCTAGCCAAAGTAGAGGCTGAAAGGGAAGCTAGCTTGCTTCAGTACCAGCAATGTCTTGATAGAATCTCCAACTTAGAGGCCAGTGTTTCTCATGCTGAGCAGGACGCTATTAGTGCTGAAAAAGAATCAGACTCATTGAAGGAAGAGCTTAGTCGGTTAAAAGCTGAAAAAGAAGCCCTTCTTGCCAAATACATGGAGGCCTTGGAGAGGATAGCTAATTTGGAGAACAAGTTATTGATGGCTGAAGATTATGCCAGCCAGACTAATGATCGAGCTGCAAGAGCTGAAAAGGAAGTTGAAAATCTGAGGGAAACTATCACGAGACTGACCGAGGAGAAGGAAGCTGCTGTTTTTAGATATGAGCAGTGTTTGCAGAGGATAGCAATCTTGGAACGTGAAATTATTCTCATCCAGGAAGAGACTGAGAGGCTGAAAGCAGAGGTCCAAGATGGGGTTGCTAAGTTGAAGGGCTCAGAAGAAAAATGTGTTCTCTTGGACAGTTCTAACAAGTCTTTGCAGTCCGAGGTGGAGTCTTTAGCGCAGAAGGTGGGCACTCAGAATCAGGAGCTCTCCGAGAAGCAAAAGGAATTGGGCAGACTTTGGACATGTGTGCAGGAAGAGCGCATGCGGTTTATGGATGCTGAAACGGCTTATCAGTCCCTCCAGAACTTGCACATGAAACTTCAGGAGGAACTCAGGTCTGTTGCTGCTGAGCTTCAAAGAAAGGTTCAACTATTGAAGCAAACGGAAATTCAAAATCAGAATCTAGAAGATGAAATCCAGAAGGCCAAGAATGAGAATAAGGGCCTTAGTGACCTTAACTTGTCCTCAGCTGTGTCGATAGAAAACATGCAAGCAGAGATCTTTGACTTGAAGGAGGGGAAGGGGAAACTCGAGCAGGAGCTAGAACTCCGACTCGATCAAAGAAATGCTCTTCAGCAGGAAATTTATTGTCTGAAAGAAGAGCTGAATAACCTGAGCCAGAGCCACCGGGAAGCGAAGGATGAGAATGCAAAGCTTATTGAGAAGCTGAGCGTAATGGAGAAGCTAATTGAAAAGAACGATCTTCTTGAGAAGGTACTGTCGGAGTTGCAATCCGAGTTAGAAGGGGCTAGAGAGAAAGTGAAGGCTTTGGAAGAATCCTGCCATTTGCTTATGGGGGAGAAGTCGACCCTTGCTGGTGATAAGGAAACTCTTGTATCTCAGTTGCACCTTACTACAGAGGATCTTGAGAAACTTTCAGAGAGAAACACTTTCTTGGAGAACTCTCTCTTTGATGCCAATGCTGAGCTTGAAATGTTGAGGGTGAACTCCAAGAACTTGGAAGATTCATGCAGGATGCTGAATGACGAGAACTCAGCACTTATATCAGAGAAAGAAACGTTGGTATCTCAACTGGAAACAACTCATCAGAGGTTGGAAGACTTGGGGAGAAGACACGCAGACTTAGAGGAGAGGTACTCAGGCCTGGAAGAGGAGAGAGAATCCACCCTCAGGAGGGTAGAACAATTGATAGTATCCTTGGATATTGAGAAGCAAGAACATGCTACTACCAGCCAGTTGAGCCAGACCCGAATTGTTGATTTGGAGAATCAAATTCTTCAACTGCAAGAAGTGGGTGCCCACATGAGGGGAGAGTTTGAAGAAGAACTAGACAAAGCGGTTAATGCTCAGTTTGATATCTTCATTTTGAGAAAATGCATACAAGATCTCAAAGACAAAAATTGCTCTTTGCTTAGCTACTGTGAGAAACTGCAGGAGGCATCCAAGTTATCTGAGAAACTTATTTCTGAATTGGAAAACACTAGTCTTGAGAAGCAAGAGGAAGTGAAGGGACTGAGGGCTGGGATGTTCCAGCTGTTAGAATCACTTCAAACCGATCCGGGTGCTTCATGTGAGGACCAAGTAGTTCTCCAGCATATACAGGGTAAAATTGACGGCCTTAAAACTTCACTATATGAAGCGTGGGATGAAAACCAGGAGCTTGTCATTCAGAAATCAGTTCTCATCTCGGTGCTTTTGCAGCTGAAACAAGATGTGGCAGATCTAAGTACCATAACCATCATTCTCAGAGAGGAGATCGGGGTCAGGAACGAGCAGCTCCATGTGCTGCAGAAGGAGATGCTCAAGCTTTTGGAGAGCAATGAAGATTTAATCCTCAAAGTCAGGGAGGGTACTCAAAAAGAAGTGGCTCTTCTTACTGAAATGGAAAGCCTCAGGGAAAAGCTGTTCAGTTTGCAAGGGGCTTACGAAGATCTACAGAAGGAAAATTGCAAGGTTATCGAGGACAAGAGATCCTTGATTACGGCATTTGAAGAAATGGAGGAGCAGAAGCAGAACCTAGAACATGAGTGCTCTTGTATTGTTGGTGAGGCAGTTGCTTTGGATAACCTTTCCTTTGTATTCAAGAGCGTCGTCTCAGAGAAAGCAATGCAAGTTATGAAGTTAACTGGGAACGTAGAGAAGCTCTGCAATGACAATGGCCTCCTTGAGGAGAAAGTGAGAATTGTGGAGAATGAACTGGAAGAAGTGAGAGTTGAGAATGAGCATTTGAAGGATGAAGCAACCACTAGCAAGGATCTGCTGTGCTTGAGAGAAATGGAGCTTATTGAAGCAGATGCAATAAAAGTTAATCAGGAGAATCAAATACTTGCATTATCAGAGAATTGTGCTAATCAAAGTTCTCAGATTTCAAAGATGAGCAAAGAATATGATGAATCTGAAGCAAGAGTAGGAGTTCTGAGTGCAGAGCTGCAGAAGGGAAAAGATGAAGTAAAGCTTTGGGAGACCGTGGCAGGAACGATCTTTGCTGAGCTACAGAGTACCAGTGTACGTGAAGCGCTGTTCAAAGAGAAGTACTTAGAACTTATCAACGAGTATGAGATTCTTGAGAAGGAAAGTTATTCCAAAGGCACGGATGTTGTCCAGTTGAGAGAAAGAGTTGGGGCACTGGAAGGTGAAAATTCAGAAACAAAGGCTCGATTGGCCGACAATCTTTCTGCCATCTCATCTCTGAGGGATTCTGTGGCATCACTTGAGAAGCATACTCTTTGTCACAGGAAGGTTCACAAAACTGATGATGAGGACAAAGAGGTATCATATATTCTTTTTGATAACAAACCCATCTTTGAGTTGCTCTATTTTTTCATAAGATGAGATATAAAAGTTCAGGGCAAAAAAAAAAAAAGAAAAAAAGAAAGCTTTCACAAGAAGGCAGCATGATGAATTTGATGAATTAAGTGGGTAATAGTTTGTTGATTATCATATTTTATCATCTAGCTCAGCATCTCAAGTCTACATCTTCCTTCTCATTATATCACTCGTTACATCTCATTGACGATGAGGCAGAAGTCCTGTGGAGGCGAAAATCTTATATGGATAGTCAAATTTGTTTTAGTTGCAACAGGCTATTGTGGTTGTTTAACTCTGTTGTTCTCACTGCAGCACTAGTTTTTCATTATACTTTCTTTGTGCTCTCTGCTGGCTATTTTTCCCCTTCAGCCCATGCGCTGCTACTTTAGCTGTTTGATTTGACAGGCTTTTGTGTTCTTAATGAATCACCACCTCTTTCGTTTCAAGCAGATTAAGTTTGTAACGTCCTTGTATGTCCATAATCCACAAAACATGGACATTTCGGTGCAGAACTTTTTGAAACTGATGACTAGAGGAACTATGTTGGGATAGGTTTATTTGGGCATTTTGTTTATTGTGAACCACGTATACTGCTGGAAACTCTGTAATATGCATGTGAATTGTTCTCCACAGTGAACGTATGTGCTACAGAAATGAGTTGTTTCCTTGAGCGCATTGGTTACACTCATCTGACTTTGTTGCCATCTAGTTCTCATTTCCACTCTCTTTGTTTTCTATCTTTCTTGGTTGAATAGATTCCTTACATGATGTGTGAAATAGCTTTACATTGTCATTTCATTTTAACTCCGTTAACTACATGTCTCAACTCCATTCTTACTTCCTACGTGTTTTCAGGAGAACTCCACCGAAGAAAGCGTTGCTACTAGCCAGCCAGGTGAATCTTATGACTGGCAGGATGTTCTGGCCAGGATCCGAGCTGTAGAAAGGGCAGTCATAGAGCTAAAGCAAACGAGACAAATCGAACTATTAAAGACCCATGGTCTTTCTCGTCGGGGGAGCGGGAGATTCAATAAGCGCGCTGTGTCGCATCCTGAGGAAGAGCTAAGGAGCGGGTCCACCCAGCCACAAAAGACAAAAAATGCTGATGTGGCAGCAGAACCGCCGAACGAGCTCCTGATGAAAGACATCATGCTCGACCAAGTGTCAGACGCCTCGTCTTATGGGAAGAACAGTAGAAGAATGATGAGGTCGGATGATCAGATTCTTGAGTTGTGGGAAACCATTGACCAAGGAGGAGGCAGCATTGACCTGACAGTTGGCAAGCCAAACAACAGGCATCCTACCCTCGATGCCATGAAAGACAACAAGAGTGGCCGCCCGTCTTCAGAAATAACGATCGATAAAGAGCTCTGCATTGATGAACAAGACAAGTCTAGGAGATTCAGGAATCCCCACCAGGAGGATTATAAGAGGAAGACCCTAGAGAGGCTGGCTTCTGATGTGCAGAAGCTAACCAACCTCCAAATCACAGTGCAAGATCTGAAGGAAAAGGTGGAGACGACTGAAAACGCCTCTAGTAGTACCAAGGCAAAGAGTGTTGGTGTTGAGAATGATGGAATCAAAGACCAGCTGGTCGAAACTGAGGAAACGATCCTAAAACTGTTTGACTATAGCGCAAAGCTGATGAAGAAGATCGAGAATTCACCATCTTCCGCTGGGTCATCTTTTGATGGATCGTCTGTGGCTGATTCAGTGGACAGTGGGAGGAGAAGGAGATCTTCGGAGCAGGCACGACGGATTTCGGAGAAGATTGGGAGGTTGCAGGTGGAGGTGCAGAAGCTGCAGTTTCTTCTGATGAAACTTGACAATGGGAAAGGAAGCGGGAAAGTTGGAAATACTACCCGGGTAACCGAGTGGAATAATACCAGGACTCTCCTACGGGACTACCTCTATGGGGGTGGGTCCCGGACCCCTCGCAGGCGAAAGAGGACTCACTTTTGTGGGTGTGTAAGGCCTCCCACCAAGGGGGACTGAGGTTGGTAAATGTCGTTTAAGCTTTTTTAGGGGGTTTCAGTTACTTGGACAGTCTTTTTAGCTGGCATCTATGTATTTTTTTTTCCTATGGTTTAGAACCTCTTGAGCTCCATATATTCCCTTTATTTTGATGGGAAGAGAATCAGGTATTTGATTAGGGAAATTGATGTACATGTTGCTGCTTTTCTCTTGAATGAATTTGATGCTGGTGTACCATTCTTTAACTGTTTGCTTGCTTATATATGTAACAGAACAAGTACTGGTTCATCATCACTGCTAAAGTTCTCATTTCTGGTTCCTTAGTTATGGACAAAGAGCAGGAACAACATGTTGAATGTGATTAAAGCAATCTTAGAATCATAAAGCAGGTCTAAATTAAGTACATTGAGATCTTATCTCAGCCGATTCGAAATTGGTTTACTCAAAAGACCACTGACCATACCTTAAATTGTGTATCGACTATCGACCAAAAACTGATGACCAATTTGATGCAAGTGATTTAATAAACCGATCATGCAACACAAAAAGCCTAGTTCAGACCTGTCTACGTTGAATAGTACAGCAGAAGCCACTCATTCTGAAAATCGCACAACATTTTTAGAACTTCAATGGATCATGGCATCATGCATATGAACATGAAATGACTCTCATCACCAAAATATCTTCTGTTTTTGTAATTCAACGTCTGTATATATTCAAACGTTTTCCATGGTATAATCTTAAATTAAAATCGAGCAAGGAAGTTTATTTCGAATTTATGGAACTAGATCGCTTCTAATTGCATGATTTGCATTCCTTTTTCATATTTTGATTGTATATCTCGGTTGCTGTAGTTCTTACTAGTAAGTGGTAGGCTGCGTACATTGACTTCCCCGTACCTCGACAGAGTCGGGATCATAATGGACTGTTGTTGTTGTTGTTATCGATGATGATGTCTTTGATACTGCATGAGATTGCTGAACGTGGATATTTTTGCAGAATCTCATTACCACATCAGTGTAAATCCTCTTTCAAATAAAGGTCCTAAGAACCATATCTTTGACCTGTGAATGTTATTAGTTGGGGTAGTTTCAGAAGACCAATAGGATTGATGTCTCTTAGCCTTTATCCATGCAAAGTCAAAGACGTTAAGTTTTGTTGGTATCGAAGTCAAAGCTGTACATGTCATGTACCCTTCCTTCACCAATGACATCAGGTGAGACTGATAATATAATCTTGTATTGAATAGACTTTATATAATAGTGCTTTTCTACTCTTTCTTTTCTTAGTCTTGTGATTCTTGTTTGACTAAACCATACAATTATAGAAGGAAGCTAGCCACTTTTTTATGAGAAGAAAAGGAAGTTAGCTATTGACAAGTAAATCCATGATAATATAATTAGCTTCTTCTCTGATAGCACCTGGTCACTGCCCCAGTTTTGCTCATCAACCTACTAAATCCATACAGTTTCCTACTACTATGGGTACGTCGTCAATTTTGTGTCAATACAGCCTCTTGTTAGCTCTGTCAATCCCTCTTGTAACGTTCGCCGAGCCATTGTGTCATGACAATGAGAAATCAGCTTTGCTGCAGTTCAAGCAAAGCTTTCTGGTCAACTGTGATTTAGCAGGCGATCCGGCTACGGCTTTTCCGAAGCTGAAATCGTGGGAATCCGAAAACAAAAACGAGACTTCAGATTGCTGTACTTGGGATGGTGTTGAGTGTGACAAACAAACAGGTTTTATTACAGGGCTTGACCTTGTCAACAGTTGTCTCTATGGAACCTTTCCTTCCAACATTAGCCTCTTCAACCTCATCCATCTTCGAAACATTAATCTTGCCTTTAACAACTTCAACTACTCTCGAATCCCCCGTGAACTTGCCCATCTCAATAAGCTGACAAGTCTCAATCTCTCTAGTTCACTCTTCAGTGGCAGAATCCCATCAGAAATTTCAAAATTATCGAGACTGTCTTCCCTAGATCTCTCTAACAACGTCGACCCCTTAAGCGGAAACCTGCTCTTGGAGCTTCGAGACCCGAGTCTAGAGAAACTAGTTGGAAATATGACCCGCTTGAACGTACTTTCTCTTGATCAGGTTGACATATCGTCAGCTGTGCCTATTGGAATAGGAAACTTAACTTCTCTACAAGTCATTTCCCTTGGGTACTGCAACTTGCATGGTGAGTTCCCAAGTAGTGTTTTTCAATTGCCTAAACTTGAAACATTGATCTTGTCTGGAAACACTGAACTTGTAGGGTCTCTTCCCGAGTTTCAGCCGAACAGTCCTCTAAGGGGATTGCACCTTGATCTGACGGGGTTCTCTGGTGATTTGCCGTCTTCAATTGGAGGCCTTGGTTCGTTAGAAAAATTAATACTCTGGAACTGTCATTTCTCAGGAGAAATTCCAGCAACACTAGGTAACTTGACAAGCCTCACTGATTTGAACCTTGGCTATAATAACTTCATAGAAGAGATACCGTTATCTGTCACAAACCTTATCCATCTCAATTCTTTAGATGTCTCACTACTCCAACTTAGGTACAGTAACTTGATCACTTGGTTGGTTCAGCTAAACAAGCTGACTGTATTGAGTCTTAGGGGAATGGATTTAGCTGGGGAGATCCCATCTCCTCTTGTAAACCTGACACAGATGAGATATCTCGATCTTTCCGAAAATCAGCTGATGGGTTCAATTCCATCTTGGTTAGGAAATTTAACCCAACTCACTGACCTATACTTAGATGCTAATCAGCTACAAGGTCCGATACCAGAACTTATTTCTCAGCTTCCAAATCTTGGTTCACTGGGCTTGTCCTACAACAAGGACTTGTTCGGCAGCTTCGACACATTCTTGAAGCTCAAGAAGCTAACTGTTCTACAGTTATCAGGGGTTAACCTGCATGTCCCTCCTAACACAAACACCAATATATCATCTTCAGTAAAATTCACTATCTTGGGCCTCGATTTCTGCAACATCACCAAGTTCCCACAGTTCCTACAAGATCAAGACCAGATAAAATCCTTGTCCCTCTCTGGGAACAGAATTCAAGGAAACATACCAAAATGGTTCATGAATACAGCTAAAGAGAGTCTCATGTCACTTGACCTTTCTGACAACTCCTTAACAGGCTTTGAACAACCTTTGTTAGACCTTCCTTGGAGCAATCTTGAGGTTCTCGACTTGAGCCGTAACAGGTTAAGAGGGCATCTTCCTAACCCACCAACCTCTATGCTGCTTTATAAGGTGTCAGGTAATCTTTTCACTGGGCTTGTACCAAAGCAAATTTGCGGCCTCACCTCTTTAAACATTCTTGACTTTTCTGACAACAACTTGAGTGGCTCTATCCCTAGTTGCTTGGGTGACCAACTGAGTCAATCTCTGCTAGTTCTGAATCTCCGAGGCAACAGTTTCAGTGGCACTATTCCCCCCAGTTACCCGAGATCATGTACACTGAAGATGATTAATCTGAGTGAGAACCAGCTGCAGGGCAAGCTGCCTAGATCACTGATCAACTGTAAGATGCTTGAGGTTCTTGATGTCGGAAAAAACAGCATCAACGATACTTTCCCGTCTTGGTTAGGAAGTCTCAGTGATCTGCAAGTCCTCGTTCTCCGACACAATAACTTCATCGGAACAATTCCAAGTCCAAGAACAGGATATGTTTTCCCTTCCTTGAGGATTATTGATCTGTCAAACAACTTCTGTAACGGTTATCTGCCAACTGGGTACTTCCAACACTGGGATTTGATGAAAGTGTCTGATGATCAAAATCAGTCTACTTCATCTGGTGGCACGATCACTGTGAATTTCTTGATTTCGGGGGTGCCTTATGTATCAGATGAAAGGTACACTTATTCCATCACCATAACAAACAAGGGCAATGAAATGTTGTATCCTAAGGTACTGAATGTGTTCAGAGTCATCGACTTCTCAAGCAATGAGTTCAATGGTAAGATACCAGATTCCATTGGGGAACTTAGGGGGCTTCAAGCACTCAACTTATCGAACAACAACCTTGATGGAAGAATCCCATCATCTCTTTCCAACGTAAGGGGCCTCGAGTCATTAGACGTCTCTCAGAATGCGCTCTCAGGAGAGATACCTCGACAGTTGTCAGAGCTGACATCTCTCGAGGTCTTTGATGTGTCGCGTAACGCCCTTGTCGGCCCCATACCCCATGGGAAACAGTTCAACACTTTCGATGAAAGCTCGTACGATGGAAACTCCAGGTTGTGTGGAAGTCCACTCTCCAAGATGTGCGGAGATTCAGATGAGATAGTGCCACTATCTTCAGAGACAAATGATGACAGCGACGACGAATCTGAACTGATTGATTGGGTGTTCAGGTTGTTGGGTTGTCTGAGTGGTTTTGCTGTTGGGTTCCTCATTGGGAAGTTCTACATAACTGACAAGAACCATGAATGGTTTGTGCACACTTTTGGATGGAGGAAGTCAGACTATAGCTAGGACAGCACCAGGCCACCAGAGAGCAGGAATTGACAATCTTGCATGTAAAATAATGCCATCTGTTACATATCTGATTGTATTCATCTCTTTCCTGTGTTCATTTTTACATACTTAAGAGTGCCCGTTTATCTGTCCTTTGCTCCCTGTGTATAGAAGGAAACACTGGACAGGAATACAGGATAACTTCACTTGGATTAACACAAAACTTTGTATAGGTTTGTACTGACCAAAAACCTTTCTACAGTATATTTGTGGCTGCATGCATCTGACATTTGACCCTGTGTGTACAACAAAGGTGCTATTCATATGAGATTTGTATATACTTGTCGAAATGAATACTGTAGAAAAAGTTTTATGTAATGCTCTTTTGATGCATGATATATGCATTAATGTGAGAAATTGGCTTCATGCTTATTGCTAAATCATTATGCAATTTCCTGCTACTCAAATGAACTAGTTTTGGTATTTGGTATCGTTCATAGCTCTTCCTAGGTTACCAACTTATAAGCCAACGTCTCCTATAGTTCCATCAAGTTACTTCAGAACAGGCCAAAAGCAAATCCAAATAATTTTAAGCTTGGGTATGTCATGTCATGACTCATGACTCATGACCGTCTTACAGTTATTTTATTTCTACAAGTATTAAAATAGTACTCCCTCCGTCCCACAATAAACTTCCCATTCACTTTTGGCACT
>ONZA01006891.1:19570-36991 GCA_900322205.1 Kewa caespitosa
CAAAGGACGTTTGGTATTTATTGTTATATATTCTACCGCAGATGAAATATTGCACTCGTACTCATTTTCCTGATCTTCTTTCTTGATCTTTGATTTTGGTCTTCTTACCTTAGTCATGACTCAGATATCTATTACATTTGTTCTCTATGGTAGACGATCTGGTTCGGCTTTAGGTTGATTCCTTGTTTTATGCTGTTTTTGTCTCGTCCTTTCTACATATAGTCTCAAATCATTTCTGTTGCCAACTATATGTTTTGAGTTGTCTCTTTGTAATATCATTTCTGTGCTTTTTGTTGTTCTATGGTGCAGATAAGAGCGCTTCTGATGGCAATCAAGGGTTTTAATCCTGACTGTGGAGATCCTGCTTACACAATGGGAATTGTTGACTTGTTGCTTGAGTGCGTTGAACTTTCACATAGACCAGGTAAGCGGTGTGTATATAACGATCTTCATTTTGGACTACCATTCTTGGATGGTTAGATTTGATCCTTCCCGTTGTCTAGGTTGTCACATTTAGTATTTTGTAACTTACGTCAAAAATCTAATGTTGCCTTTTGACTTGTAGAGGCTGGAGGTGTAAGGCTCCGGGAGGACATCCATAATGCTCATGGGCATCAGTTCCTTGTCCAGTTTGCGCTAACGTTGGCTTCCATGCCCAATAATCAGAGTGACCATTTTGTACATTCCAACTCTTTCTCTGAGAGAAGTTCAGCTGTAGACGACTCTAATTCACTTCCCGATTCAGTGAAGCAGGAAGTTGAGGAAAGAGGGGATGCCAAAATGTCAAATCTTTCACCTGCACTGTCTAGGTTGCTTGATGTTCTAGTAACTCTAGCTCAAACAGGTCCTCTGGAGCCACCAGCACCCAGAATCTCTAAATCGTCTCAGGCCAAAGGTGGTGGTCACTCAAGAAGTCGTACACCTTCCTCTGACCTTCCCTCTGATGAAATATGGGAGAAAGGCAATGGTAAAGTAAAAGACCTCGAAGCAGTGCAGATGCTACAGGACATATTTCTTAAAGTAGAGAGCACAGAGTTGCAAGCAGAAGTCTTGAATCGAATGTTTAAGATATTCTCCAGTCATATTGAAAACTATAAACTCTGTCAGCAGTTGAGAACTGTGCCACTGTTCATCTTGAATATGGCCGGGTTTCCAACTACGCTGCAGGAAATAATTTTGAAGATCCTTGAATATGCTGTCACTGTTGTAAATTGTATTCCTGAGCAGGAGTTGCTGTCACTATGCTGTCTACTGCAGCAGCCAATAACATTCGATCTGAAGCACACAATTCTTTCTTTCTTTGTCAAACTTTTATCTTTCGATCAGCAGTACAAGAAGGTCTTGCGAGAAGTTGGTGTGCTTGAAGTTTTACTTGATGACCTGAAGCACCACAAGTTGCAGTTGGGACCTGACCGCCAAAATGGTGAAGTCAACAAGTTGGAAGGGAAATCTAGCGCTGCTGGCTTCCAGAAACATTTGAACAATAAGGATGCTATTATAACTTCACCTAAATTAATGGATTCTGGTTCAGGGAAGTATCCTCTTTTCGAAATTGAGGGTACCATCTCTATTGCTTGGGACTGCATGGTTTCTTTGCTGAAAAAGGCAGAGGCTAATCAATCATCTTTCCGATCAGCCAACGGTGTCGCTGTTGTTCTCCCTCTTCTGGCTTCTGATGTTCACCGTGCTGGGGTGCTTCGAACACTATCATGCTTGATTATAGAGGACATAAATCAGGTTTGTGAACATTTCATATGTTATGCACTATTTGACATTTTAATTTTTCTTTCCCTTGTTCATTGAGGTGGTTTTTGTAATATATGCAAGTGCTATTTGCTTTCGTCTTTCATTTTGCAGCATTTATTATCATAGAAGGAGAATGACCAAAGTGCTCTTTTGCCAGGTACATGCTGAAGAATTAGGGGTGCTTCTTGAAGTTATGAAAAGCGGTATGGTCACAAGTGTATCAGGATCTCAATACAAACTGCACGATGATGGAAAATGTGACATGTTTGGTGCCTTGTGGCGTATCTTGGGGATTAATAATGCTGCTCAGAGAGTGTTTGGGGAAGCAACTGGATTTTCTCTTCTACTGACTACACTACATGGTTTCCAGAGTGATGGGGAACAGATAGATCACTCTTTGTTGGTGGTTTACATTAAGGTTCTTACATACTTGTTACGTGTTGTGACAGCTGCAGTTTGTGACAATCCCATTAACAGGACAAAGTTGCATACAATTTTGTCATCACATACGTTTTATGATCTCTTATGTGAGTCTGGATTGCTCTGTGTGGACTTTGAGAGGCAAGTGGTGCATTTGTTGTTGGAGCTGGCTCTTGAAATTGTCATTCCACCATTTTTGGCTTCTGAAAGTGTCTCATCATGGGAAAAGGCAGAGTCTTCCAGTTTTGTATTGACTACTCCCTCAGGCATTGTTCACCCTGAAACTGAGCGGGTGTATAATGCTGGTGCTGTCAGAGTGATTATCCGGTCGTTGTTGCTCTTTACTCCAAAGGTTCAGTTGGAGGTTCTGGAACTTATTGAAAAGCTTGCTCGTGCTGGGCCATTTAATCAGGAAAACCTCACCTCAGTTGGTACGATTATCTTGTTCATTTTATACAGTTTCACACCTCTTTTTCCCCCCTCTCTTTTGAGTTATTCTTTTGGTTATCTTGTTAGTTTTCTGTTTTACAGTTTTCACACTCTTTGTTTGCGTTTGCTATTAGGTTGTGTGGAGCTTCTGCTGGACATGATTCATCCGTTTCTGCAGGGTTCGTCACCCTTGCTTTCACATGCTTTGAGGATAGTTGAAATTTTGGGGGCATATAGGTAAGAAAGTCTGGCTTCCCTCTCTTTCCGTCCCCTGTTCGATTTTCTTTCCCCGTTGGTTGGCATGCTTCATCATTCTCTCTCTTTATTATTAGGTTATCGACATCGGAACTTCGCTTGCTTGTGAGATATGTTCTTCAGTTGAGGAAGAAGAATTCAGGAGATACTCTCGTTGGGATGATGGAAAGGTTAATACTTTTGGAGGATATGGCCTCGGAGAGGGTCTCTTTGGCTCCCTTTGTTGAGATGGACATGAGTAAAATGGGACATGCTTGTGTCCAAGTCTCGCTTGGTGAAAGATCTTGGCCTCCAGTGGCAGGTTATTCTTTTGTTTGCTGGTTTCAGTACCATAATTTCTTAAAATCTTCTTCAAAGGAGACTGAGCAATCCAAGTTAGGCCCTAAGAAGGCAAGCGTTTCTGCTGGACAGCAGCAACAGATATTGAGGTTATTTTCTGTTGGATCTGTAGATAGTGGAAAGACATTTTATGCAGAGCTTTATCTTCAAGAAGATGGAATTTTAACCCTTGCAACCAGCAATTCTTCATCTTTATCTTTTTCTGGCTTGGATTTGGAGGAAGGTCGATGGCATCATCTTGCAGTCGTCCATAGCAAACCAAATGCTTTGGCTGGTTTGTTCCAAGCTAGCATTGCCTATGTGTATCTTAATGGCAAACTGAGACACACAGGGAAACTTGGATATTCGCCCTCCCCTGTTGGAAAACCATTGCAGATAACAATGGGTACACCGGCAACCCATGCAAGAGTTGGTGAACTTCAATGGAAGCTACGAAGTTGCTATCTTTTCGAAGAAGTGCTTACCTCTGGTTGTATCTGTTTCATGTACATTCTTGGTAGAGGATATAGAGGTCTTTTCCAAGATACAGACCTTTTGCGGTTTGTCCCTAATCAAGCATGCGGCGGGGATAGCATGGCTATACTTGATTCCTTGGAGACTGACTTGGCCTCTGTTGCTGGAGCACAGAAGCCTGATAATTCTGGCAAACCAGGGATCTCTAGGGCGGATGGCAGTGGGATTGTCTGGGACATCGAGCGGCTGGGAAATCTTTCTCTGCAACTCTCTGGAAAGAAACTAATATTTGCATTTGATGGGACAAGTACAGAACCACTTCGAGCATCTGGAACTCTTTCACTTCTCAATCTTGTCGATCCTATGTCAGCTGCTGCTTCTCCAATAGGGGGTACCTTTCGTGGTTTTTAAGTTTCAGCTTCATAATGTTTCTTTTTTTCCCTAAATTTTAAAACTGATGTCTTATTTCCACTGCGTTACACTATGTGGCAGGTATTCCACGTTTTGGACGTCTTCATGGTGACATCTACATCTGTAAGCCATGTGTTATTGGAGATATCATCCATCCAATTGGTGGCATGGGCGCTGTCCTTGCTCTTGTTGAAGCTGCTGAAACCAGAGAGATGCTGCACATGGCGTTAACATTACTTGCATGTGCTCTGCATCAGAACTCCCAAAATGTGAGAGAGATGCAAGCTTGTAGAGGGTATCATTTGCTATCCCTGTTTCTGTATCGTAGAATGTCACTATTTGACATGCACTGTCTTGAGATCTTTTTCAAGATTGCTGCGTGTGAGGCGTTATTTTCTGAACCAAAGAGATTGGAGACTTCTCATACTAATTTGTCTCCTGTCACAAGTACTACTGAGGCCAGTTTTGAGGAACTTAATTTGGCCAAGTTTCGTGATGAGCTGTCTTCTGTTGGATCTCATGGGGATATGGATGATTTCTCGGCACAGAAAGATGCATTTAGTCATATTTCAGAACTTGAGGCAGCTGACATACCGGCTGAGACTTCAAACTGCATTGTACTGTCTAATGCAGATATGGTTGAGCATGTATTATTGGATTGGACTCTTTGGGTGACTGCACAAGTATCTATCCAGATTGCTCTGCTGAACTTTCTAGAGCATTTGGTATCCATTCATTGGTACAGGTACCATAATCTTACTGTTCTTCGCCGGATCAATCTTGTCCAGCATCTATTGGTAACTCTACAGAGAGGTGACGTTGAAGTACCTGTTTTGGAGAAATTAGTGGTCTTGCTTGGAGTCATTCTAGAAGATGGATTTCTTTCTTCTGAACTTGAAAGTGTTGTAAGGTTTGTAATTATGACATTTGATCCACCGGAATTGACTAATCGCCCGCTTGTTGTTCGAGAGTCAAATGGGAAGCATGTTATTGTGCGGAATATGCTGCTTGAAATGCTTATAGACTTGCAAGTGACCATAAAATCGGAAGAGTTGCTTGAGCAGTGGCATAGGATGGTCTCATCAAGGTTAATTACGTATTTCCTTGATGAAGCTGTTCACCCGTCAAGTATGCGCTGGATTATGACTCTTCTTGGTGTTTGTCTTACATCATCTCCAACATTTGCTCTTAAATTTCGTAGTAGTGGTGGCTATCAAGGACTAACACGAGTGCTTCCTAGTTTTTATGACTCACCAGATATATATTACATTCTTTTCTGCTTGATGTTTGGCAAGCCTGTCTACCCAAGATTGCCAGAAGTCCGCATGCTTGATTTCCATGCCCTAATACCTGGTGATCGGGACCCTTGTGAATTGAAATTTGTTGAACTTCTAGAATCTGTCATTGCTATGGCTAAATCTACATTCGACCGGCTGAGTACCCAATCAATGCTCGCCCATCAAACTGGAAATCTTTCACAGGTTGGTGCTGGTCTTGTTGCTGAGCTCGTGGAGGAAAATTCTGATATGATTGGAGAACTTCAAGGTGAAGCCTTAATGCACAAAACATATGCTGCACGCTTGATGGGAGGGGAAGCATCAGCCCCTGCTGCCGCAACTTCTGTCCTCAGGTTTATGGTTGATTTGACAAAAATGTGCCCTCCTTTCTCTAGTGTTTGCAGACGAGCAGAAATTCTCGAAAACTGTGTTGACCTCTACTTTTCTTGTGTGAGGTACACTATGTCTTGTACTTACACATTCATCTTGTGCATTTAGTGTTTTATGTTTTGTGAATTTGTTACGTTTTGCAATTTTGTTTACAATAATGTGCTTTCACTTGTTTCTGGTCTTGAAAAGAACTTTTTGCAATTTTGACTCATATTAACAGGGCTTCCTCTGCGGTTAAGCTGGCAAAAGAACTTTCTGTTAAAACAGAGGAGAAGAATTCAAATGAGTTTGAAGATACCAACAGTTCTCAGAATACATTTTCGAGTTTGCCTCAGGAACAGGATCAGTCTGGGAAGACGTCCATAAGTGTTGGAAGCTTTCCTCAAGGGCAGGCGAGCACAAGCTCTGAAGATATACCTTCTACGATGGATGACACAAATGGCAGGAGAGAAGATGTCAATGTCCCTTTGAAACATTCGGAAGTACACGTATTGACACAAGAGGGACAGCCAGCTGTTCAGAACATGGACAATGACACCATTGACAAAATGTCCACCACTGCGTCCAGCATGGTTGATGTGACAGCTAACACAGACATTGCCACCGATTCTCAGAGTTCCACATCATTTGCAATGATGAATTCTCCTGTATTGTCTGAGAAATCGGGCTCCAAAGTTGTGTCAACACCTAGTCCATCCCCAAATATTGCTCTCACATCCGGGCCTCATTTGACTTCTTCACTGGAATCTTCTGGCTCAATTGGTGAAAGTGATTCACTTTTGTATAAGAAGTCCAGTTCTCAAGGACCATCTGCTGAAAACTCCTTTTTTGTGATAAGTTCCAACCTCTTGCTTGATATTGATGATTCTGGGTATGGTGGTGGTCCTTGTTCTGCCGGCGCAACTGCTGTTTTAGATTTTCTGGCTGAGGTTCTTTCAGATGTCCTAACTGAGCAATTAAAAGCTGTACCAATGGTGGAGCGCATTTTGGAGAGTGTTCCATTGTATGCAGATGCTGAAGCTGCGTTAGTATTTCAAGGTCTTTGCCTCAGTAGAGTTATGAACTTCCTGGAGAGGCGTCTGTTGCGTGATGATGAGGAAAGTGCCAAAAAGCTAGATAAGACACGCTGGTCATCAAACTTGGATGCATTATGTTGCCTGATAGTTGATCGTGTTTACATGGGTGCTTTTCCGAGGCCTGCTGGTATTTTGAGAACTTTAGAGTTCTTGTTATCAATGTTACAGTTGGCTAACAAAGATGGCCGGATTGAGGAAGCATCTCCTGCTGCGAAAGGATTACTATCTATTGGGAGAGGAAACAGGCAACTTGATCCTTATGTTAGTGCAATCCTCAAGAACACAAATAGGATGATATTGTTTTGTTTTTTGCCATCATTCTTGGCTGACATTGGGGAAGACGATCTTCTATCTACTTTGGGTATACTAAACAAAACTGCAAAGGGACACACATCAACCTCTCAGCTAGAAGAGTCAGGGACCGGTATTTGCGCTGTCCTCCAACTATTGGATGCTCATATAAGGATTATCTTCTGCCCAAGTAACATTGATGCTGAATTGAATTCCTGTCTATGTGTGAATCTGATCTCTCTTCTTCGTGACAAGAGACAAAATGCAAAAAATATGGCTATCGATATCCTTAAGTATCTTCTAGTTCATCGCAGGGCTGCCTTTGAAGACTTGCTTGTATCCAAGTCCAATCGTCTGGATGTTCTGCATGGAGGTTTTGACAAACTCTTGACAGGAAGTTTATCAAGCTTCTTTGAGTGGTTCCGAACTTCTGAACAGACTGTCAACAAGGTACTGGAGCAGAGTGCTGGTCTTATGTGGGTGCAGTCTATTGCAAGCTCTGCAAAGTTTCCGGGAATAAGAATAAAATCTATGGAGAACCATCGTGGAAGCGAAATGATCAAGAAATCAAAAGATTTGGCAAAATTAGACGCGAGACACTGGGAGCAAATAGCAGAACGAAGATATGCACTCGAGTTAGTCAGAGATGCCATGTCAACAGAGTTGCGGGTTGTGCGTCAGGATAAATATGGATGGGTTCTTCATGCTGAGAGTGAATGGCAAACTCATCTCCAGCAACTTGTGCATGAGAGAGGAATATTTCCTGTGCGTAGGACCGTTGAAACTGGAGAGCCTGAATGGCAGCTTTGCCCCATTGAAGGCCCATACAGAATGCGGAAAAAGCTTGAGCGTTGCAAATTGAAAGTGGATACGATTCAGAATGTGTTAGATTTGGAGTTTGACTTAGGACAAGCAGAATTGTCTAAAGAGAAAAATGAGAATGGTCTTGATGCTTCTGATTCTGGTTCAGGTTCTTTTTCGCAACTTTTTGTGGAGGATGTCCAGCAACAGAATTTCGAGGGTGAATTATATGATGAGTTATCTTTCAAAGCATCTGATTATGTCAGAGATGTTTCTTCTGCTAGAACTGGTTTTCTTGATGACCGTGCTAGTAGCATAAATGAAGCAAGCCTTCATTCAGCTGTAGATTTTGGGGCAAGGTCTAGTTCTGGACCTACTTCTGACATACAAGGAAGATCTGAGTTTGAGTCTCCTGCACAATCTTCCTCGATGAGAACTGATGATGTCAGAGTTGCGGAGGATAAGTCAGAGAGAGAATTACTTGATAATGGTGAATATCTGATTAGACCTTACCTTGAACCGCTAGAGAAGATAAGGTTCAGGTATAATTGTGAAAGAGTTGTTGGTCTTGACAAACACGATGGTATTTTTCTGATTGGAGAACTTTGCTTGTATATTATCGAGAACTTTTACATTGATAATTCTGGGTGCATTTGTGAGAAGGAATCTGAAGATGAACTGTCCGTTATAGATCAGGCGTTAGGAGTGAAAAAGGATGTTATGTTTACAGATTTTCAGTCCAAATCAACATCATCATGGGCTGCCACCACCAAAACGTGGGCTGGAGGAAGGGCTTGGGCATATAATGGGGGTGCATGGGGAAAGGAGAGAGTATGTGCTAGTGGTAACGTGCCACATCTTTGGCGTATGTGGAAGCTTAATAGTGTTCATGAAATTTTGAAGCGTGATTACCAGTTGCGCCCTGTTGCTATTGAGATTTTTAGTATGGATGGATGTAATGACCTCCTGGTTTTCCACAAGAAGGAGAGAGAAGAGGTCTTCAAAAATCTGGTTGCCATGAATCTACCAAGAAATAGCATGTATGTACTGAAATTCCTGTTTCTGATTGTGTTTGTTTAGGTCGTAATGGCAGGTCTACATTACCTAATTTCCCCATGGGCTGATCTTTTCGATATTAGCTGAATAAATTCAGTCTTGTCTTAAAACTTTAATATCAAAATGCAAAGACTTGATGAAAAAAAACTTGATTCAATGAAGTTAAGGAGTTTAGAAGTTATGTAGCTTATGTCATAGTTAGAAAAAGGAGTTTTCTCCGTCTTTTCACTGTCTTCGCACTGATGACTTAAGCAAGGCAGAATTATCAATGAAGTACCCGTCCAAATGGTGATTACTTGAGCTAGAGAAAAATGTAGTTCTTAAGTTATGTTGACATCTATTCGCAAACGAATTCCATGTCCCCAATTATTTCCTCAATTTGATCCAGCCTGTACGTAAACCAATGCCAAAGTCCCTCTTAGTGCGCAAATAACTTATCGTTATTTTGTTCTCTCTCTTTTTTGTGCTGTGAGAAGTTTGTTGTTATGGTGCTCTCTCTCTCTCCTGAATGAATGGTCATTGACAGTTACTTCTGTGCTATAGGTTGGACACGACCATTTCAGGAGCAACAAAGCAGGAAAGCAATGAAGGCAGCCGTCTTTTTAGACTTGTGGCTAAGTCGTTTTCTAAGAGATGGCAAAATGGGGAAATTAGCAACTTTCAGTACCTCATGCACCTAAACACCTTGGCAGGACGTGGATACAGTGATCTTACTCAGTATCCTGTCTTTCCTTGGGTTCTTGCAGATTACGAGAGTGAAGAATTAGATTTGACAAATCCAAACACATTCCGCAAACTTGACAAGCCAATGGGTTGTCAAACACCTGAAGGTGAAGAGGAATTCAAGAAGAGGTTGGTCTTTTTCTTTACCGTCTCCTATCTTGTTGAATGATTCTCTTTGTTTTCACATTGGTATTCTTGGGGAATCAATAGTCCTTTGGTTTAGCTAGCAATTAACCTCATCTCTACCTTGGTTTACTCTGCTGCAGATACGAGAGCTGGGATGATCCAGAGGTCCCAAAGTTTCATTATGGTTCTCATTATTCTAGTGCTGGAATTGTTCTCTTCTATCTACTCCGGCTGCCTCCATTCAGCACTGAAAATCAGAAGCTGCAAGGTGGTCAGTTTGATCATGCTGACCGTCTTTTCAATAGTATTCGAGATACATGGTCAAGTGCAGCTGGGAAGGGTAACACTTCAGATGTAAAGGAGCTGATTCCAGAGTTCTTCTACTTGCCTGAGTTCCTTGAGAATAGATTCAGTCTTGATCTGGGGGAGAAACAATCCGGAGAAAAGGTTTGCTTTTGTTTTCGTTTCGAAATTCGCTTTTATGCTCATTAAGCATCAGTGTAAATAACTTTCGTGCTTATTAGGGTTTGTTTCTGGAAGACCAGAACATCTGCTCCCTCTTGAAGGGTGTGCATCACGAAAATCACTTCCTCCACTGCAGGCAGCATATTTTCCCAGTTTTCTGTGACGACTGCCTCCCCCCCCCCTCTTAATCCTCCAATATTAGGAAAAGAAGCATAGACTGCCAACAGTTGACTTGATAATCTTTTCTGGATGCCTAACAGGTGGGAGATGTCGTGTTACCTCCATGGGCTAAAGGCAGTGTAAGAGAATTCATCAGAAAGCATCGGGAAGCACTTGAATGTGATTATGTTTCAGAAAATCTGCATCACTGGATTGACCTGATATTTGGGCACAAGCAAAGAGGAAAGGTTGGTAAAACGTTCTTTATGCCTAGTTTTTAGTTTGTTGGACTATTGATTCATTTAATTGATTGGAGTTCCTTTTCTTTTCCTTCTCATTCTAGTACTTCTATTTAATATATATTTTTGTTTAATTCGTAGGCTGCTGAGGATGCTGTCAATGTTTTCTATCATTACACATATGAGGGAAATGTTGATATCGATGCCGTCACAGATCCTGCCATGAAAGCTTCTATACTGGCTCAAATCAATCACTTCGGGCAGACTCCTAAGCAACTGTTCCAAAAACCTCATGTGAAGAGGCGAGTTGACAGAAAGTACCCCAATCCACTGAAACACTCCGTCAATCTAGTTCCTCATGAGATACGGAAGAGCTCATCTTCCATTACTCAAATCGTTACTGTCAATGAGAAAATTCTCATGGCTGGAGCAAACAATCTGCTTAAACCCAGAACATACACAAAATATGTAGCTTGGGGTTTCCCAGACCGTAGCTTGAGACTTATGAGCTACGATCAAGATAGACTCCTTTCTACCCACGAAAATCTTCATGGAGGAAACCAAATACAGTGTGTTGGTGTCAGCCATGATGGACAGATTGTGGTTACCGGGGGCGATGATGGGTTGGTTTCTGTTTGGAGAATAAATAAGGATGGTCCCCGAGGAGTACGGCGCTTGCTATTGGAAAAAGCACTCTGCGCTCACACAGCCAAGGTATCGTGCCTCTATGTAAGCCAGCCTTACATGTTGGTTGCAAGTGGGTCAGATGATTGCACAGTCATTCTATGGGATCTAAGTTCCTTAGCTTTTGTAAGGCAGCTTCCCGAGTTCCCATCACCAATCTCAGCAGTCTATGTCAATGACTTAACTGGTGAAATTCTAACAGCAGCAGGAGTTTTGCTTGCTGTCTGGAGCATAAATGGTGATTGCCTTGCAGTGATTAACACTTCTCAGCTTCCATCTGATCTAATTTTGTCTGTGACAAGCTGCACATCATCAGATTGGCAGGACATAAATTGGTATGTGACTGGTCATCAAAGTGGCGCCGTCAAAGTGTGGAAAATGGTTCACTGTACAAACGAGGAAAGTGCCCAGAGCAAGGCTTCTGCCAGTGGGACAGTAGGGTTGGCATTGGGTGGAAAAACGCCAGAATATAAGCTGCTTCTTCACAAGGTACTCAAGTCTCATAAGCATCCTGTTACTGCACTTCATCTGACAACCGATTTGAAGCAACTGTTGAGTGGCGATTCTGCTGGGCATTTGGTGTCTTGGACATTGCCAGGAGACAGCTTGAGGGGTTCATCTAGTCAAGGTTGATGATTGAATTGGTATTTTCTTAGGAATTGATTTATTCGACTAACTTGGAGCCCTTAGCTGGTGGTGAGGCAACAAGTTGGCTTGCTGAAGGAACCTTGCTAGGTTTTTCTGGGGACCTTCCTCGAACGGGGCTCTCGCGGGATCGGATTGAGGAAATCGCAGTAATCGCATGAGGTTTCGATTGAAACCCTGGATAATGAAAGCTTCTGACATAGAAGGATCATAAAGTAGTTGTGTTTGCTGCTCCAGCATTGAGTTACATGGTTGAGGATGGTATTCGGGTTTGTGGGACGTCACTATACATATTTTGGGTGTAAATAGATGAGTTAGGGACAGTTTGTAATCAAATTGTATAGGGAAATTCTCCATTTATTGTAATTTTTATTTCCTTTCTTCCCATTTTGGGGTTAGGAAGGATGAAGGGCTGGATCATTTGAAGTGATTATTCATGAGTTTGATGAAATGAAAGTTACTTTTACAGTGCAGTGGAGCCTTCCAACTGTAGAACTTTCAAGGTTATCAAAAGTTCACATGTAAACATTACTAGGAAAATGTGTCCATTTATTACTCCTATTTCAACTAACCGATTGCCTTAACTGAATGACCCGACTTTGACCCCAACACATTGGTCCTATGTTGACCCGAAATTGAACCAACTCAAACTGAATGAAACTGACCTTACCTCGTATCATATTCATATGACAACAAATACACAATTATTCAATTTGAAATCATACTAACATGATAAAAAGAAACTTTTAGCATAAAGTGACCCAAACTGAATTGAACTAATATCAAATTGAATAAAATTATGATAATTGACGTACTCATCTCCTGAAAAGATCCAGCACAAATTGAATTGAATAATTCAGTTATCAAGTCTTCAATAATCACCTCTTTTACACAGGTAACTTCAAAACTCATTATCATGAGTAATTATCCTAATCTGACACTTGATAGGAAGACTCCGGTTAAATTCTCCCACAACATTTTTATAGCCTCTCTAACTTTAATTAGAAAGGACAAAATGGTCTAAGCCTAGTACATTGGCTATGTTTGGGTGAATCTGCCATCCGCTGTTTTTTAGCATATTTTGCCATTTTATCTCCATATCAATATGCTATTTACTAATTTTATCTTTTTCTCTCTCACATCAGTCTGCTAACTGCAATCTGATTCTGCGAACCGCTAATTTTCCAAACAAGGCCAATTGCCTTTAACACATCACATCACATGCCCGCTTTGGCAAAACCAACTCTCTGGTGTCTAATTAGTAATTACTAATTCGTGCCTAAAATCTAGCAGGATCAAATTTAAGACACACATACTGACTCGATACAGTTAACAAACAAACATGAAACTAAACTTTGACATATAAAGCCAAAAACACAACAAAGAAACGATTCTTCCAATAACCATTGATGTATCATATTATTATCAACCAATCAAAATACTTCCAAGTGTTCTGTACTGTTTTCATCCACTAAAAACTCCAGAAACCACTAGTAGTATTTCCTACAGTAGTACACAGTAAAATCTTTCCTTTTTTTTTTTTTTTTTTTTTTGCCACCATTTTTATTCCTTTTAGTCTCTTTCTTGGCTTCACTGAAATCCAAGAACGCCCATTTTGGAAAACCAGAAACAAAAAAAAAAACAAAAAAAAAAAAAGATGCTTGCTGTTCTAAACAAGGCAGTTGCAAAGTACCCAGAAGGGTTGAAGAATGGCAATGATGAATTAGGGGTGACTTTTAAGGATGATTTGGTGACTACCCATTTCTCTTCCATTCACCCTGATGCTATTTCTGTTAATCTTGCTGGTTATGGGGTTATGGCTTTCTCTTCTGAGAAGCAAAACCCTCTTCTTCCTAGGTACTACACAAAAGAACCCTTCTTTTTTTTAACTGCTTTTCTTGGTTTCATTGAGCTTTGTTTGTTTGATTGATTGATGATGAAGAAATGAGTTTGATTTTGTGTTTTGTTTCTTTTGTGATTTGAGCATATGGTTTGAAGGTGTATTTTCTTGGATTCAATGATTGTCGTGTACACTAGGTTTATGGTATACGCCATCTTTTAAATGATGATTTTTGTTGAAACAGTGAAACTATTAGAGGGGTGACTTCTAAAAATAATGATCGTTGACCGTAGAAGTTTCTTCTTAAAGTCATCCCTTTAAAGTATAAAAGTCACCCTTTAGTGTACACATGAAAGTAACTTCTGGGTTCAGGACTGTCTTGCATTTGGTTGCAAGCATTTTGTTTGTTTGATTGAGCTTTCTCTTCTTTCTGTAGTTTGAAAAGGTTGTATCTTTTGTGATTTGAGAATCTGGGTTCGAGGTATAGATTCATGTGGTTGACTTGGTTTTCTTGGGTTTAAGATTGTCATGTACTTTGATTGTTTCACATGTTTGTTGCTGGATTGTTTTGGGACCGAACCTGGATGAAGGTGGGCTGCATTGATGGTTGCCTTGTTTGAATAAAACTGAAGACTTGGTATCTTATTTTTGCAAGAGTTTTTGTAGTATTTGTTTCAAGCAAGTGATTGTTATGTACCTTTGTTGAGTGCATTGAGCCACTAGCATTTGTTTGTCTGCTTGAAGTTTGTGATAAAATCTGATTGGTTTTGATGGCTGATTGATTCTCTTTGGTGATTTCTGCATCACTATTATTGACTATTGGGATTGAATCTTTGTTGTTAAATTATGATCGCGATTGTTGTGTGTAACTGTAAACTATAAAGTAAACCACCATTGTTTGGTTGATCGACAAAAGAAGCCATCATTTGAATGGCTGAAGAGGGAAAGTCTTAGAGGCCACGCCATTGTCATGACGTCTATGTAACAATGTTCTGGTTATGTTCTCATCGCTTTCATCAGCTGATCATATACTCCATGTTTTAGATCTTAGACTTCTGAAGTTTCGTTGGTTCTGTTTGTCTAAGGATAAATGTTAGAACTTTATCAAGAATTTTGTCTCAGCTGTTACACTCTTTTAGTAAGTGGGCGTGCTCAACATCCTCATCTGTTATGTTGGTGTAACTGTTAAGGGATGCTGGTGTTAGTTTTTCCCTCTCCCACCCCTCCGTAGCCATACAGGCACAAAATAAACAATATGAAGATATTAATCAAGAATCGATTTGTCACAATTGGATGTTATGATCTGGCATCAGTTACGCGATACTGCGTAACATTTGCCCAAGATACAGAGATACCTGGTTCATCTATTATAGTTTTTTGCATAAAGTTACATGTTTATGCTTGTCATGGTCAATCGACTTGATGCGCACAAGTGTTCAACTTTCCCTTGGTTTTCTGGATTTTGATGAATCCCTTTTTTTTTCTTTTTTTTTGGGTTGATTCTCCTTCTCTACCAGACTTTTTGCTGTAGTGGATGATATATTCTGCTTGTTTCATGGGCACATTGAGAACATAGCTGCCCTCAAGCAGTTATATGGATTAACCAAAACTGCAAATGAAGTGAGCATCATCATAGAGGCATACCGCTCTTTGAGAGACAGAGGCGCCAGTCCTGCTGATCATGCTCTAAGAAACATCGAGGGAAAATTTGCATTTGTCATCTATGATAGTTCTACAAAGAACGCCTTCATCTCTGCGGTGAGCGACTAAAAGACGTTATGTTCTTTTTATCATGTCATTTGCCCCTTTTTGCAGAAGCAGAAGCCTTGTTGTGTACTATGTTAAATTATGCTCCTATATAGTGCTAATTTAACTATTACATAACAGGATGCTTATGGAAGTGTCCCTCTTTTTTGGGGAACGGATCCTGTAGAAAACCTCGTTCTCTCCGATGATGCTGAGGTTGTGAAGAAAGCTTGTGGAAGATCTTTCGCTCCATTTCCCAAAGGTATTACCATAACCAGATTCAAAATTGAAAATACATCACACTTGCCCATTGTTGTCAATGAGACAATGACCTACCTTTCTGATGACATCTTTACTCCACTACCAGACCTCCTACATCTCTTGACCTCCTTCGGTCCACAGCTCTTACAACTGTGATCTCCACTGTATTTGTTCTTCCCTGCACTTCCACGCCCCTTACAAATCATGGTCTCCTTGTTCCTCAAAACACAAAAAGGAAATAAAAACAGAATTCTCTTGGTTTCACTTCCTTTGTCTAAAAATTAGTTGTCAAAATTCATGTAGCTCAACCCCGTCTAGTTTTCTTCTTCACATATACTGGTTCCCTGAATTTTGTCAATTGCTAACTAGCTTTCTGATGACATGGTTATTGATGTTTCCTTCTACTTCCATGCCGCTTACAACCCTTCATCTCCTTGTTCTTAAAATACTTGAAGAGGGAACATAAAAATAGAATAACATTCCTTTTCTTTACTCCCTATGTTGAGAATTAGTTGTCAAAATTGTCATCGTTTACGACTCTCCCTCCTCCCCATCTTCTTGATACATATTGAACTTGAGAACCTAGTGTCATCCAGAATATCTCGTCTGACTAAATAGTGGTTCTGTTCCTGCTAAACGACCAGCTTAATTGCTTCTTCGCTAAATCATTCTTTCACCAAATTCCCCATTTCATTATTGCGCAGGTTGCTTCTTCACATCTTCTGGTGGTCTGAAAAGTTTCGAGCATCCTCTTAAAGAGCTAATGCCGGTTCCATGGACTGACAGCTCAGGTCAACAATGTGGCTCAACCTATGTGGTGGTGGCCGAGTCCAAGAAGGAAACCAACCAAAGGGGAATGCCTAGGGTTGCCAGTGATGCTGACTGGTCTAAGCAACTCTGAGTCTGAAAATTCTGCAATTTCCTGAAATTTAGTCACTTAGCCTATATCACCGTCTTTGACGAACTAAAATTACATTGATTCCCAAGTCCCTGCTCCTTGGATATGATAAATGACATGGTTTCCTTGTGAGGAAGTCAAAGGTAGTACTGGTGCTAGCATTTGTCCCACAGCTGTATCCTGTATGGAAACTTATGAGTTGTTTCATTGTTTGTATACTGAATTACTGATGACCATGTTGGTATAAAGTTTAATGAATGCGATATGTTTAATGCTGGCTTTGCTATTATATGCAATATCTTTGGTTCTTATGGCTATGAACTATGATGCAATTGCACAGTACATAATCCTGCCTCTTTTATCAATACCTTCTTTCAGGAGGTGATGAACCCAACATGTGACATAATATACAAGGGCTTCATGTAGAACACTACCAATAATTGTTAGCAGTAGCTAGTAATTCTTGTACATGGTCAGTTACGTACTTGAACTGCACTGAGGATTTGCCTTAACGCTCTGTTTGGTTGGATTGAAACCAATTTCGTAGCTCCCCATATTTGGAAGGATAGAGAAAAACTTTTTTCCGTATGTGAAGAAAGTAAATTGATTCTCCACTTAGGCTCCGTTTGGTTGGGGGTAAAATCATTTTCCCTCCAAATGTAGTACTTTTTCTTCAAGTTTGTATTAGGTT
>ONZA01006906.1:8172-19125 GCA_900322205.1 Kewa caespitosa
ATTTATTATTGTTATTGTTATTATTATTACTACTACTATTACTATGTTTTCTGTTATTATTATTAACTATACTATTTATTAAACGTACGTAATATGCCTATCATCAATCTCAAAATACATGTCAAGTTTGTGGACTTAATTCAAGACAAGTCTTTGATCATTGCCTTCGTAAAATTTTAACAATATCGTTGAAAACATCGAATAATTGAATTTTTTAGATTTTAACACATTGATTCCACTAACTATAATATTTTTGTAGACTTTTGAGTAAATATTCTTTTTTCGAATCTTAAAAAGAAAACTGGTTTATATTTAAGATGGAGGGCATAAGATACACCAACAATTACTCTTAAAAAGAGCTTATTAGGGTAATATTTCTACTATGAGCACTTTTTTTTTTATGAGATCAAATTTACATATGCTTCCAATATGAGTATTAGTGGCGAAATTTTCCGTTACATTATATAATGTCAATTTGTTATTAATCTGTTATGATTATATTTATATAACAGTGTAAAACATATTAATTAATATAATGTGTCGTGTTTCGATATTTTCAGCTCCAAGAGCCATGCAGAAGTGCAAGAACAGGAGCTGAGCTAGGAATTAAAAGTACATCATCCTGCTCCTTTGATCTTTAGGTCATCAACAAACAAATTCAGTTAAAAATAAACTGACAAATGATGAGGGTACCCAAAAAAAAAAAAAAAAAAAAAAAAGGTGTTCAAGAGATGGATTGAGCAGGATGAAATTGTAATTTCCCTGTGTACTTGGTTCTTTTTTTTTTTTTTCTCCTTATTTTCCAACCCCTTTGTACTATGATTTGATATAGATCGATGTCTCATATACTATAAAGTCTGTGAGTTGTATGGTGTTGAAATTTATGATTAGACATAGAAACAGTAAGTAAAATCGTGTCCACAATTAAGACCATGTTTGGCTCGATGTGTTTGTGCTTTGTTCCTCTTTTTGTATTAATTATTGGGTTGCTTGCTTCTTTAAAAAACAATAATTATTAGTTTAAGTCATGCTGTTTGTGGTACTAATCAATGGGGTTATTGTGAAATGAAATTTATATATGTATTTTATTTTCCTTTTCTACCTTTCTCCTTCATTGGATCCTTTGAGCCGTAATAATTCCTTATTATCTGGTGTATTATTTTGTTAATAGTATGGTTCAATAGATTAATGATATGAGTGGGGACTGGGCCCTAAAATAATAATGTACAGTGTTCCATGAGTTAGCCGACCCAGGGAGCAAGATCATGTGGAAAGTTGATGGGGGCATTTATATAATTCTTGCCTCTTATTATAGGCCAGATCATATATATATATTTACAATATTCTTCAATTATGAAGGAGACTTTTCCAATACAATGCTAATGCTAATTATGAGTGTCTCATCACCTTTTGTTTCCTGTCTCGCACGAATTGTCAACAAATGTGATATTAACTACTTTAACTAGTAAATTAAATTATTAGTATTACTCTATATAGTAGTAAAAGTTAAAGTTTGAGAGTTCTCTAAATAGAGTTGATCTCTGTGTCAATTAAAACCATTTCGTATTCGTTACAATGACAATGTTCATAGGGTCTTGTTATTTTGGGCTGAGCTGAGCTGAAATGAGCTGAACTTGACTTTTTTTCAATTGACATTTGACCCACTTACACTTACCGGAGCCTCCCGATTTTGGACTTTAGGAAAGTACATGTCAAGATCCTTCTAATGATATACAAATTATAGTAATTACATCTCAGAGCTGATAACTATTTGAAGTTTTAGTTTGGAACTGAATTGAAAAAAAAAATCCAAAAGAACAGGGCCTAAGTGGTCCTAGTATCCATCAAACCTCCTTTTAATTGCCAAAGATGCGTGGATAAATTGATTTTTAAGTTGCGTCTGCTATACTAATCCTATGAGATTTCAGTTTACACTTCTTCAAGTGTGGATCAATCCATGAAATAAATATTTTTTTTTTTTTGGTGTAAAGGGAGGCACTAAGACCTTGATGAGAATCGAGCCCCCGACCTTTAAATCAGAAGGTGTGCTCTCTACCACTTGAGCATCACTCTTTTCTCATGAAATAAATATTCTATAACACGCATATATGGGTTCCGATCACCTTTAATTTGGCTAGGTATATATATAAATACAATGCAATTTGGGTATGACATTGATTACACTTGAGCACTGTGCATTGCACTTGTCTAGCCTCCTGAAGCAGTTGTGTAACAGCTCTGTATAGGTGATCTGTCCAAGGGAGTTATGCATGAAGCCAGAGACAGCAATTACTACATCATTATTGGGCATTTAATTAGCTGGAATATTGTGGTACCAATGTAATGGTTTGATGTGGGAATTATGCCTCAATTCAGGGAACTGTTTCGAGTAAATTACTCGAAAGGCTCGTTGACTTGACCCCCCCATCATCTTGGATCACACACACAGCATAAGTTTCCTCATTACCCTTTATAGAAAAATTCAATGGGGAGACATAATAAAAACATAGAAAAAGAGGAAGCATTTTCAACAAAGATGGTGAGGAAGGTTCTTAGAGAGATCCAATGACTTTATGTCTTTATACATGTTATACATCCTCAAATTGTGCAGCCAAAAAAGCCACAAATAAAGAAGTCTCCATAAAAAGACTTGTTTGAGCTTCCTTTGAGAAACTACACCATTACAGGGAAAGGAGAAAAGGGAGAATAAAAGTAAAAGGCTCCTCTGTCGGCCCTCTGCGACTGTTGCAGGAACTTAGACTGAGAATTCGATCGACCTAATAACCAAGTCTGCATTCTTCTTCGAGTTCAAAATCATCTCCGCGTTAGGCCTATCATTGTACTCTATCTGCGAAGCAAGTTTTAGATTACTAGTGAGAAACCAGAGAAATTTGTTAACTTTATGAGCTGAAGATCAGCAAGAAACGCAAAGCGTCACTAGAGGTCTTACCCGCCATTTTGCTTCATCTGGAGACCTCTTGGCTGTGACATGGCATAGAGCAAGAGGCCAATGTCAAGTCAGTGTACATGTATAACAGTTGTACATCTAACTCAAAGGTCACACCAATTAGAAATACTAACAGCTAGATGATAATACAAACTTAATCAGTCTAGAGATATGGGGAGTGTTTGGCTTCTTATGACGACTAGCCAACAAGTTCATATTTAAGAGTTATGTCTCAGTCTTGCTCACTGATACAATGAAAGAGTACATACACTTTGACATATGCCGCTTCAGGACCCGCTCCATTGCTGCATCAAGGTTGACATCAATGAACCTACACATTGGCAACAGATAGGACATCGTTTAATGAAATACTCCGCTGTAAACAACATATTTGCAGAAAAGATCGCAAGATTATGTCTTTCATTTCATATCGACAAGGTGATAATTTAGCCATGCAACTTAGCTACCAGGCTGAACTGGGTTCTTGAGGACTAAATGGAAGAACCTACTACGGGAACACATTCATTTTAGCTTCTCAGCCTAGCCCTTGATGGTTCCCCTACTAGTTCAACTTTGGGGAGGAAACCATTAGTTACATGTTATCTCTGAGGGACAGAGTATGACAGGAAAGGAAAAGGTTACCGACAGCACTTCTATAAGGGCCAGTCATTTTATTTGAACCTGTTATGGACTTCTGAAAGCTTGTTAGCTTGTTATTGACTTTGACGATTAGAAATAAAAGCTAGCTCATAAACATACACGACTCATGTATATTACGTTTTCTTCATGGAATTGCATGAGTATCCGTTTTCAGTGAAAGCTGTTTGATTCACTAATTTACAATATTCCAATTTGGATGAGAATAGTCTCTAGAACAAATATCTTACTTCATACTCCCTCCGTCCCCGATTCCAGGCTGTCAATTAGTTCTTGTTTGTTGACGATAGCTGACCATCATGTACATCCAGACCACGCAAATATAAGCAGCTATTGTTTTAATTATATACAACTAAACATTTACCACTTCTCATCAAACACAGCAGATATATCTTTCCAAACACCTTCTTGTAGGAGCAAGTAATTTCCTTCCACAACTACAACTTTGTGCCTGCAACAAGAAACATTTAAGCTTCATCAATTTCTCACTGCACTGCAGCCACGAAACGCATGAAACATGACATAAATAAACAGACAAATAATTCAACCAAATCAATGTACGTAGTACTCCACAAAACCTAGCGCAATCACAGGCTCAAAGCCTTATTTGGTCGGGATCTGACTTTGTTGATCACTGGGTCTTGCAAAGTGTAAGATGAGCTCAAAGTTGGTCAGAAACACAACCGAATTACTTTGATTCCAATTAAAGTACACACCAGGTCTACTAATACTCAAAGGTTTCTCAACAATATTTTACAGGAACGACAACGAATGAGCTTCCTATGGTTTCAAGCATTTCATTTTTCCCAACAGAGCACTGGCTTCTTCACCAGGTGGGCTTTTACATTCTGGTTTTTGCAAGGGTATAAAATCTATCAAACTGTAAAAAGATAACATGACTACATGAAAAAACAAGACTTAAGACTTGTCGAACCATGAGCGGTGAGATATTCCCATACTGGTGCTACCAAAAACTAGAGAAAGAGATTTCCGGTAAGCTTCTCAAAAGAATTTCAGGGGCAACTGATTGGGGGGTAATTCTCCTATGGGCCCCGGGACACCCGGAAAGTACCTAAAACCCAAGGTTATAAGTCACGAAAAAAGGGTCTCGGGGATCCGAAATAATAAGTGATGAAAATGGTACCAATGATTAATATAGCTCCGAGGAGGCCATTGGAATCCATTGTGGTCGATAATTGGATCGAAAATTTCATATATGGTGGTCTTGTGAACGATTTGGACTTTGAAGAAAAACGGCAAAAATAGGCCGAATAAGATGTTTGTGGGGGAACATACCACCATAAGCAAGCCTTATATTGATGTGGGAATGTCCCATAGAAATTGGAGGGTAATTCACCAAGGGGCCGAAGGACACCCCGGAAATGCCCGAAACCGAAGGCTATAAGTCACGAAAAATCCTCCGAAACGAAAAGTGATGAAAATGGTACCAATGATAAATATAGCTCTAAGGAGACCATTGGAATCCATTGTGGTCGATGATTGGGCCGAAAATTCCGTATGTGGTGGTCCCGTGGATGGGGTTGGACTTTGAAGAAAAACGGCGAAAATAAGCCGAATAAGGCGTTTCCGAGGGAAGCTACCACCATAGGCACGCCTAATATTGATGTAGAAATGTCCCGTAGCAATTGGAGAGTAAGTTGACACGACCGAGGGACATCCCGGAAATGCTTCAGTTTCGGCCATTTCCGGGGCATCCTGACCGGTGGATATTGGTCCCCCCCCATCGCTTGGGCGCGTTCCCACATCAATATATGTGTCTGGGACCACTTATAGGCGCTTTCCAACCAAATCAATGGCCGAAACGGACTCCAATGGCCTCCTAGAGCCTATATTTGTCCATGGTACCATTTTTGTCAGTTTTCATATGGGCCGGAAATGCTTTGGTTTCGACCATTTTCGGGGCGTCTTGGGTGGTGGAGATTGCCCCCCATCACAAAGGCGCGTTCCCGCATCAATATAAGCCACACCTATGCGACACTTGCCGCCGGGAACACCTTTTACAGCCGTTTTCGGCGTTTTCCATAGTCCAACAAGTATCCGGGACCGCCATACATCCAACCAAATCAATGGCCGAAACGGTCTCCTAGAGCCCATATTTGTCTATAGTATCATTTTCGTCAATTTCCGTTTCGGACCCCCCGGGCCGATTTTCATGACTTAAAGCCTTCGGTTTTGGCCATTTCCGGGTCGTCCAAGCCCGGTGGAGATTGCCCCCCTCCCTCCATCGCAAGGGCGCGTTTCCACATCAATATAAGACACACCCATGGCGACGCTTGCCCCCGGGAACACCTTTTATAGCCCGTTTTCGGCGTTTTCCTTCAAATCCGACACGTGTCCGATACCACCATATAGGCCATTTTCAACCAAATCAATGGCCGAAACGGACTCCAATAGCCTCCTAGGGCCCATATTTGTCCATGGTACCACTTTCGTCATTTTTCATTTCGGACCTCGGGCCGATTTTCATGACTTATAGCCTTCGGTTTCGGCCGTTTCCGGTGCATCCTGGGCCGGTGGAGATTGGCACCCCATCGGAAGGGCGCATTCCCACATCAATATAAGTCCCACCCATGGCGACACTTCCCCCTGGGAACACCTTTAATAGCCCGTTTTCGGCGTTTTCCTTCGAAGTCCAATACGTGTTCGAACCACCATATAGGCCATTACAAACCAAATCCATGGCCGAAACGGACTCCAATAGCCTCCTAGGGCCCATATTTGTCCATGGTACCATTTTTGTCAATTTTCATTTCGGACTCCCCGAGGTGACTTATATCCTTCGGTTTCAGCTATTTCCGGGGCATCCTGGACCCGGTGGAGATTGGCACCACCCATCACAAGAGCACGTTCCCAAATCAATATAAGCCCCACCCATGACGACACTTGCACCCGAGAACACCTTTTACAACTCGTTTTCGGCATTTTTCTTCAAATTCCGACACATGTCCGGGACTACCATATAGGTCATTTCCAACCAAATCAATGGCGGAAACGAATTCCTATGGCCCCCTAGGGCCCATATTTGTCCATGTACCATTTTGGTCAAATACCACTTCTGACCCCCGAGGCCAATTTTCGTGACTTATAGCCTTCGATTTCGGCCATTTTCGGGGCATCCCATGGCCATTGGAGATTGGCCCCACCCATCGCAAGGGCGCGTTCCAACATCAATATAAGCCCCACCCACAGCGACACTTGACCCCGAAACACCTTTTACAGCGTGTTTTCAGTGTTTTCCTTCAAAGTCTGACACGTGTCCGAGACCACCATATAGGCCATTTCCAACCAAATCAATGGCCATATCTGTCCATGGTAGTATGGTACCATTTTCGTTAATTTTCATTTCGGACTCCCGGGCCAATTTTTGTGACTTATAGCTTTCGGTATCGGCCAATTCCGGAGCGTCCCCGGGCTAGTGGAGATTCCCCCCCCCCCCAAACAATCGCAAGGGTGCGTTCTCACATCAATATAAGCCTCACCTATGGCGACACTTGCCCCCGGGAACACCTTTTACAGTCCATTTTCGGCGATTTCCTTCAAAGTCTAACACGTGTCTGGGCCATCAAATAGGCCATTTCCAACCAAATCAATGGCTGAAACGGACTCCAATGGCCTCCTAGGGCCCATATTTGTCCATGGTACCAATTTCGTCAATTTTCATTTTGGACCCCTCGGGCCGATTTTCGTGACTTAGCCTTCGGTTTCGGCCATATCCGGGCGTCTCGGGTCTAGTGGAGATTGGTCCCCCCATCGCAAAGGCGCGTTCCAACATCAATATAAGGCCCACCCATGGCAACACTTGCCGGGAAAATCTTTTACAACCCATTGTCGGCATTTTCCTTCAAAGTGTGACACGTGTCCGAGACAACCATATAGGCCATTTCCAACCAAATAATTGGCCGAAATGTACATCAATGGCCTCCTAGGGCTCATATTTGTCTATGGTACCATTATCGTCAATTTTCATTTCAGACCCCCACGTGCCGATTTTCGTGACTTCGGTTTCGGCCATTTCCAGGGCGTCCCGGGGCTCGGTGCAGATTGGTCCCACCTATCGCAAGGGCCCCCATTGCAAAGGCGCGTTCCCACATCAACATAAGCCCCACCCATGGCAACACTTGCCCCGAGAACACCTTTCACAACCCGTCCGTTTTCGGTGTTTTCCTTCAAAGTCCGACACGTGTCCAAGACCACCATATAGGCCACTTCAAACCAAATCAATAGCTGAAATGGACTCCAATGGCCTCATAGGGCCCATATTTGTTTATGGTATCATTTTCGTCAATTTTCATTTCAGACCCGAGCGCGATTTTCGTGACTTGTAGCCTTCGGTTTTGGCCATTTCAGGGGCGTACCGGAGCCCGGTGAAGATGGCCCCCCATTGCAAGGGCGTTCCCACATCAATATAAGCCCCACCCATGGCGACACTTTCCCCCGGAAACACCTTTTATAGCTGGTTTTCGGCGTTTTCCTTTAAAGTCTGATACGTGTTTAGGACCACCATATAGGCCACTTCAAAAAAAAAAAATCAATAGCCGAAACGGACTCTAAAGGGCTCCTAGGACCCATATTTGTCCATGGTACCATTTATGTCAATTTTCTATTCGGACCCCCGCGACAGATTTTTGTGACTTATAATCTTCGGTTTCGGCTATTTCCGGGGGCGTCCTGGGCTCGGTGGAGATTTGCCCCACCCATCGCAAGGGCGCTTTCCACATCAATATAAGCCCCATCCATGGCGACAATTGCCCGCGGAAATACCTTTAACAACCCGTTTTCAGCATTTTCTTTCAAAGTGCGACACGTGTCCGGGACCACTACATAGGTCATTTACAAACAAATCAATGGCCGAAACAGACTCCAATGGCCCCCTAGGGCCCATATTTGTACATGATACCATTTTGGTCAATTTTCATATCGGACCCTCCGGGCTTATTTTCGTGACTTAGCCTTCGGTTTCGGCCATTTTCGGGGCATCCTGGGCGGTGGAGATTGGCCCCACCCATCGCAAAGGCGCGTTCCCACATCAATATAAGCCCCACCCACAACGACACTTGCTCCCCCGTTTTCGGTGTTTTCCTTCAAAGTCTGACACGTGTCTTTGACCACCATATAGGCCATATCCAACAAAATAAATGGCCAAAACGGACTCCAATGGCCTCCTAGGGCCCATATTTCTCCATGGTACCATTTTCGTTAATTTTCATTGAGGCCCCCAGAGGCCAATATACGTGACTTTTAGCCTTCGGTTTCGGCCAATTCCGGGGCGTCCTGAGGCCCGGTAGAGATTGCCCCCCTAATCACAAGGGCGCGTTCCCACTCAATATAAGCCTCACCCATGGTGACACTTGTCCCGGAAAAACCTTTTACAACCCATGGCCTCCTAGAGCCCCATATTTGTCCATGGTACCATTTTTGTCAATTTTCATTTCAAACCCCAAAGCCGATTTTTGTGACTCATAGCCTTCGGTTTAGGCCATTTCAGTGGCATCCCCATCGCAAGGCGCGTTCCCACATCAATATAAGCCCCACCAACCATGGCGACACTTGCATCCAGGAACACCTTTTGCACCCCGTTGTCAGCGTTTTTCTTTAAAGTCCGACGTGTCCGTGACCACCATATAATCCATTTTCAACCAAATCAATGGCCGAAACGGACTCCAATGGCCTCCTATGGCTCATATTTGTCCATGGTACCATTTTCGTCAATTTTCATTTCAGACCTCCCATGGCCGATTTTCATGACTTATAACCTTCGGTTTCGGCTATTTCCAGGGCGTACGGGCCGGTGGAGATTCCCCCCCCCCCCAATCGCAAGGGCGCGTTTCCACATCAATATAAGCCCCACCCATGGTGACACTTGCCCTCATGAACACCTTTTATAGCCCGTTTTCGGCGTTTTCCTTCAAAATCAGATACGTGTCCGGGAACACCATATAGGCCATTTCAAACCAAATTAATGGCTGATACGGACTCCAATGGCTTCTTAGGGCCCATATTTGTCCATGGTACCATTTTCGTCAATTTTCATTTCGGACCCCTAGGCCAATTTTCGTGACTTATAGCCTTTAGTTTCAGCCATCCGAGCGTCATGAGGCCCGATGTAGATTGGCCCAACCCATCACAAGGCCGCGTTCCCACATCAATATAAGCCCCACCCATGGTGACACTTGCCTCAGGAACACCTTTTACAGCTCGTTCTGGCATTTTTCTTCAAAGTCCAACACATGTCCGTGACCACAATATAGGTCATTTCCAACGAAATCAATGGCCGAAACGGACTCCAATGGCCCCCTAAGGCCCATATTTGTCCATGGCACCATTTTGGTCAATTTTCGTGACTCATAGCCTTCAGTTTCGGCCATTTCAGAGCCCGATGCAAACTGGCCCACCCATCGCAAGGGCACATTCCCACATCAAGATAAGCCCCACCCATTGCGACATTTGCCCCGGGAACACCTTTTACGCCACGTTTTTCGGTGTTTTCTGTCAAAGTCCGACACGTGACCGAGACCAGCATATAGGCCATTTCCAACCAAATCAATGGCCGAAACAGACTCCAATGTCCTCCAAGAGCCCATATTTGTCCATGGAAGCATTTTCGTCAATTTTCATTTCGGACCCCAGGCCGATTTTCGTGACTTATAGCCTTCGTTTTTGGCCAATTCTGTGGTGTCTCGGTCCCGATGGAGATCGCCCCCTTATCGCAAGGGCGCGTTCCAACATCAATATAAGCCCCACCCATGGCGACACTTGCCTCCGCGAACACCTTTTACAACCCATTTTCTGCATTTTCATTCAAAGAACGACACGTCTCGGACCACCATATACGCTATTTCCAACCAAATCAATGGTCGAAACAGACTCCAATGGCCTCCTGGGGCCCATATTTGTCCATGGTACCAATTTCGTCAATTTTCATATCGGACCCCCGGGGCCGATTTCGTGACTTAAAGCCTTTGGTTTCAGCTATATCCGGTGCGTCCCAAGGGCCCAATGGAGATTCCCCCCCCCCCTCCAATTACAAGAGCGCGTTCCCACATCAATATAAGCCCCACCCATGGCGACACTTGCCCCCGAGAACACCTTTGACATCGCATTGTCGGCGTTTTCCTTCAAAGTCCAACACTTGTTCGGAACCACTATATAGGCCATTTCCAACCAAATAATTCGCCGAACAGACTACAATGGCCTCCTATGGCCTATATTTGTCCATGGTACCATTTAGGTCAATTTTCATTTCGAACCCCTCGGAGCCGATTTTCGTGACTTATAGCCTTCGGTTTCGCCATTTTCGTCCGTTGGAGATTGCCCCCCCCCCCCCTCCC
>ONZA01006906.1:36168-47689 GCA_900322205.1 Kewa caespitosa
ATTAGCCAGTTTCAAGCTAAATCAGCTAATTGACCAACTCTATAAGAGGTTTTATGTTCATTGTTCTTTTGGACTTGTTGAATTGAAATGACTTCAATTTGACTTGAATTGAACTATAATTTTTTTATTAATTTTTTTATCTTTTATAATTTGTCTAACCCTTTTAATTTTGAAATTAAATGAAAGTATATAGCAAAATATTTATGGTGATATATGAATTGTTGTAATTGTTTTAGTTATGAAAAATAAATATCGTTATTGCTTACTATATTCGTCATTCGTTTGGGTGGATGTGGGAATGGTGTGATAAGGAAGGATGCTAACAGATATTGTTCCTTTTTCTTTTTGAGTTGATGCATTTGATATCTACTCCTTTATCATCCAAGTCATGTGGTCATTTGATGTCCAATACCTAGGTAATATTCTGTTTTATGCATTGCACATTTATTTTTGTTTGGAGAATTTGTTATCATCTTTTAAATCTTTCTCATTGTTTTCTACTATCCTTATATTTTTTATATTTTAGAAAATGTTTAATTTCTTATAATATAGATATTAATAAAGAAGAGTTAGGGAAAAAAAAAAAAACAACATGTGACTTTCATCAAAATAGTAGATTTACGAAAGTCGTTGAAATCTCATATGAATGCTATTTGGGCCCCAAGTAATATTTTACATTGTTCCAAGCCTACAGTGACTCAATGCTAGTGGTACAATTTTTATTTTATTTTTAATTTTGGGGGTATGAAGAAAGAAAATTGTTTAGGAGGACCTCTCTCGAGAGCAACTCCTAGTCTATCATTGTTAAGAATACAATCTAAAACTAAGAAACATTCCAATTAATACAATTAGCAGTTTGTGAATTCCTAATATTGCCATTCAGTATGCTCTTCGGTTTCCTTCTTTGAAAACATGATTGACTTGAACCACTCTCCTTTGAGCAAGAAAACGCCTTGTATTCCTAACAAGAGTGAAAATTTGCCACGGGATATTGATTTCTTCTCTAAGTGCTTAAATCACAATAACATTATCTCCTTCAACTTGCATATCATGGAGCCCCATCTTAATTGCCTTATTAACACCATTACGTAAAGTTGTTGCTTCCGCAATCATGATCGAGCGAGAAAACAATCTTTCAGAGCCAGCGGCAACGAGTTTGCCAGTATGGTCTCTAATGACATGTCCTGCTGCAGTCTTATCTCCCTTAAGACACTCGTCGAAGTTAATTTTAAAACCATATAAGTGAAACGAATGGATCTTCATATTTGCTTCTAACCGAATCTCGATCCTCTAACTCTTTATTGATAAGCTCTCTATTGGCCCATTCTAAATCCATTGTTGGAATAAGTTTTTTTTTTTTTTTTTTTTTTTCGAGAATCATCTCAACAGAGAAAATTAAATAACATTAATGAAATCGGAATAGTCCTTACAAATCATGTCAAGAATTCCCCCGGACATGTCCCATAGCCATAAGCAGTTTAGAGAATCGAAAAGTTGAAGCGAAATAAGAATATCTTTTTTCTTTCAAAAATGGAGTATCTAGAGCGATATATACTTAGAAATATGTCAAATAAGTAATCGTATTCTTTTAGCAAGAATTATAGTAAAAAAATTCCTCCAGCATTTGGAAGTGCCAACTTTCAAGTTATTAAGTGCTAGAATTCATTTGTCACCAATAAATCATTAGAAGAAATACCAGTAGCACTACATTTGGAGTGTCATATGGTCACTCATTGTGCCCTAAATTGCATTCACGTTGGTTTAATTGTTCATAGCAACAGCCAACAGGTAGTACTAGTAGTAATTGTGTGAAAACCTAAGGAGTTGTGAACTTCTTTGATTTGAAGAACTGACACGGCCCAACATCAAGTTTGAAGTTAGCCCAAGAACGCATGATGGGCTTTGAAGCTCTACATCTTATCATGCGACTTATTGCTCATCAAACTGACCATTTTCATCTTCATTCAGTCTCTTTGTTGAATTTCAACACGAGCCCGCACATGGAGGAGAAGAAACCAACCCAAAAACCCTGTGAAGTTTTATTATAAAATCAATTGGCAATAGATGAAGTAACCCACTAAGCTTATATATCAGTCTTCTCTCCCCCAAACTACCAATGTCGGACTTTCCCACTTAACATCTTTGTACGTAGCACAAACCTAAACATTCACAACTACCTGGAAGATGCACAATTTAACATAGATACAAGAGAAGTTAATGGACAACTTCTTTGTTAGTTCTACAGACTACTGACTTTTCCAGTTTCCTCACACACACGCAGGGAAAAATGAAAAAAGAAAAAAGAAAAGATCGTACTATGAAGACTATTGACTTTTATTTATTTTTTGATGGAAAGACTATTGACTTTTTATTACAAACGAACAAAAAAGGACTATGGTCTCTATAGACTTAAAAGATGAAAGTCATTTAGAATTTATATACTCCATACTTAGTTTCCTGTACAAGGTCAATATGAAGAGTTTTAACAAGTGCGAACATATGTAACGTTGATGTTACAGATTTATCAAAGCGGATCCATGATTTTTACGTACACCAAGCTTGATGTAAGTGATAAAGCTAGCTTCGATGAGTCACCTCTTAGTATTTATGCAAAGTCAAATGTATTTAATTTGTAACTACAAACCATGCATAAGATGTTTAGTAGGTAAGATCGCTTAAGTGTATTACAAGATTTGACTAGGAACAATATAAACATAATTAAGATGCTAATAATTAATAAATCTGCTTTATTCATTACCAAAAAAAAAAAAAATCTGCTTTATTAGTATCCCAACAAAAAGAAACATAAAACTAGACATTTTACGTAAATTAGAAGGTTCTCATGCAAATAGAATCCAGTTTAATATGAGACTATAGTTTTATACCCTCTGATCACAAGTAAAACTAAAAATATAAATTTTAAGCAGACAAATATGAAGAAATAAATTATTCAATCATCCACAATAACATGATTGTAAATACTTATAGTTGCTCTTTGTACAATTAAGATTCATTCTCTCCAACATCCAACTTTAAATATATACATTGGTCCATTGTAATGTTAAACTTGTTTTGTGGAAGTTAGCAATTTCTGTTCAAATTAGAATCTTCGATACTATACAAGAAATACTTCTAACCAACTATAGCTAGTACATCATACCCACACCTTGTAACAAAATGATAATACTCCCTCCGTCCCGGAATTATCTTTCCATTTCGTTTGGGCACGAAAATTAAGAAAAATCATTTTTTGTTGGTAAATACTAAAAATACCCTTGCTTTTGAGAAGAAAGAGTGTAGGGGGACCACTCATGTGGATTTGTTTGTAAGTAGAAAGAGTGAGATAAGAAAAAGGGCATTTAAAACATTTAATGATCTAAAACTTGCCAAATAAAGAAATGGAAAGAAGAACGTGGGACAGACAAAAAGGAAACTGGAAAGAAGAATCTGGAACAGAGGAGTAGTAATTGGGGATCTTCGTCCTAGGTGCTTGTGAGGTTCCCATGTACTTGATCAATAGTATTACATGCAAAATGAAAAAATCAAATCAAATCTAATCAAATCTACTACTACAAATTTGTTGACTAGTAGTACACTAGTACTTCTCGCTGGTCATTTTTATTTTAATTTTACCTAGCAGCCAACTCATACACCTCAATTAACTATCCCAATCTCAACATTGAAGGCACTGAATTTGACCTTGTCTAGCCAACTACCCGACAAAACACCTCTTTGAGGCCCCCCAAACACCATACTTATACTAATATTCTATTATGAGTTCCCACATGAATCATATTCACATATACGTATTTTGGCTTACCCAATGTCTTATGGTCTACTATTATATAATCTCAGTGTATCTTATCATCATTGAATTTTATATAAAAGGTCATGAGTCATGACAACAAAGCCAAGCCCATACTTCATTATGTTATTCATACTTCTTCATATATATTAGTCCCACCATCTTCCTTGCACATATTTCCTTGGAGAACTCTAGCATGGCCATTTCTCTTACAAAAATGCAAGCTCTTACGTTCACAACAAACCACAATATTTCCCAAAAATACCCTTCAAAATGGCCGGGGATCGGATGTTCCCCGGCCACGAGAAACCCGGTGATCACGAGGGTACTTTCGAGATCGATGAGCGATCCGTTGGCATCAACCATGATGGAGTCTTTGAAAAGAGAGCGGGAAAGAGAAGGCAAAGAAAGTGTACCAATAGTAAAGAAAGAAGATGATCACAAGAAAAATATAGCAGATTGTTGGAGAGAAATTCATGGGGAGGATGATTGGGTTGGGCTTCTTGACCCAATGGATCATCTCTTACGGGCCGAACTTATTCGGTATGGTGAGATGGCCCAAGCTTGTTATGATGGGTTTGACTTTGATCCATTCTCAAAGTATTGTGGTAGTTGCAAGTATCCTAGAGATAAGTTCTTCATGGGCCTAGAAATGGAGGCCCATGGTTATGATGTGACTCGGTATTTGTACGCAACGTCTAATATTAACTTGCCCAATTTTTTTAAGAACTCTAGGTGGGACAAGGTTTGGTCCCAGAATGCTAATTGGATTGGGTATGTGGCCGTGTCTAATGATGAGAAGTCCAAGCAATTGGGCCGTAGGGACATTACTATCTCTTGGAGGGGGACCGTGACCCGACTTGAGTGGGTCCATGACCTTATTGATATCCTCAAGCCCGTTACGGATAAAGGGATCCCGAGCCCTGACCCGGACGTTAAGGCCGAGTCAGGGTTCATGGACTTGTATACCGACAAGGAAAGAGATTGTCGGTATTGCAAGTTTTCGGCTCGAGAGCAAGTCCTAGCTGAGGTGAAACGTCTTATGGAATTGTACCAAGACGAGGAAGTTAGCATAACCATAACGGGCCATAGCCTAGGGAGTGCCCTAGCCTTATTGAGTGCATACGACATTGCGGAGACGGGCCTCCACGTAGGCCGTGATGGACAGGCTAGGCCCGTATGCGTGTTCTCGTTCTCGGGTCCGCGGGTCGGGAACCTAAGGTTCAAAGAGAGGTTGGAGGGAGCCCTAGGGGTGAAGGTGCTTAGGGTTGTGAATGTGCATGACATAGTGCCCAAAGCACCCGGTTTGTTGTTCAATGAACACATGCCACTTAAGTTGATGAAAATGGTGAAGGGTTCGCCTTGGAGTTATTATCATGTAGGAGTGGAGCTAGCTTTGGACCATAGGAATTCACCATTTCTCAAGGATTCAAACGACCTAGCATGTGCCCACAATTTGGAGGCCCACTTGCATCTACTTGACGGGTAAGTATATCTAACTTCTTTGATTACTCTTTGTGCATTCTCCTTGGGTATCAGTACTCCCTCCGTCTCAAACAAAGTGTCCAACTTTTCTTTTTGGTCCGTTTTTAAAAGAGTGTTCCATTTCTTTTTATAGAAACTTTTTTGTGGATGATAATTAAAGCAATAACAGTGGTACAAAAATAACGAGACAATCTTTTAGAGGCAAAGGGAGTATTACTTATATATCCATAACAGTGTATTAGTGTCGTGGCTTATTTTGACTAGCTTTGCCCATCATTAGCGCATATTACTAACTTGATACATAAAATGTGTACACTTATATCATAATTACTTGGCGATCGTATTAAGATGAAAGTTACCCCTGTAAAATATTAAAATCATTATTTAACAATTGATCCATATATGATAAACCAAGTCTGCAAGACTGCAACTGACATATTATTTGTATACATCGTGATAGTGTGTCTCTGATTTATAATTCAAGTTGTGCATGAGCGGGAAACATAAAATAAGTTGGATGATACTAATATTTAGTGCTAAGGCATCAACCCAAGAAGCAAGTTGGACCACTTGCATTATTAATAATTTGATGACTAATTTAATCGATTCTCTAGATGCATATCAACCTTACCGGCTCTTTCGCTATCTACCACTAATTATTTCATAAATCATAGTTAGCCTAAGCGTAAACACTTATCCTCTTTGGGACGTAGACGACGGTATTACATTTTATTTGTACGTAAACTAATGAATAATCAATACAAACATACTTAACCATTGCACCAGTCATGGATTTCATCCCCCTCCCCCATGTAATTTATTGTACTGCCCTTTGTGGCTCATATGGATCCAAAAAAAAAAATACAAACATACTTAATCAAAGGAAAATTTATGTACACAAAGTATATGAAATGTGTTAGTTTAATCTATGATTTTTATATTTTATAAGGATAATTTTTAGAGAGCTTTTTGAAGGAATGAAAGTTTTTATAATATCAACTTTTTGGTCACCCTTTTATTGCAACAACATGCCATGGGATAGAACAAATACTGTACCCATGTGGCTGCACTGATATGTAGACATTGGTGATCAATGAATCACATGGGATTCTGCCAAATCAATCTAAGATTAGACCCTCAGCCTCGTTAATTAATCTATTTGTCACGTGGAACAATTTTTAGTAATAATAGTATAATACTCTAATACTGATCCAAAATGCCAACTCACAAAGATTTTTATGGACAAAACTTTGAGCTACTATGGTAAAGTTAAAACTCGAAGCCTCTAACTATGGGTTACATTTTTTTAGTCAACAATCCCAACTGATTCGTATAAAAAAAATAAAATAAAAATTAGCAACTCAATTTATAACATTTTTTTTGTTTCATAGGAGTCACAAGTAACAGTACAGTAATTTGTATTGGGGAGGGGGGAATCAAACATGTAACCTAATGTACAAAGGACCTCATCTTAAGGGTGTGTTCAGTTTGTCTGTAACTACCTAAAAAAAACTGAACTGAAATGATAGTAGAAAAATTGTAAATGAACAAAATTGTGGAACACTGAATTTAACTGAACTGATCTGATCTGAACTGTATGCACTACAGATGAACTGAACACAACCTAAGTCTTAACCACTAAGTTATGACCTCATTGGTAACTCGATCTACAACATTAACAATGATAATTAGTTCAAAATAGAGTGAACATCTTATATCTATGTATACATTAGCTCTTCATTTTGAATGATTATGGTGGTTCTATACTTCTATTATAGGTACCATGGCAAGGGAAGAAGATTTCACCTAGTAAGCCAAAGGGACATAGCATTAGTGAATAAAGCATGTGATTTCTTGAAGGATCACTACCAGATTCCTCCTTGCTGGAGACAAGATCATAATAAAGGGATGGTTAAGAGCAACGATGGCCTTTGGATCCAAGCTGATCGTGCTATTCTTGATGATCATGATTATACTCATCACCATCTAAGACAATTGGGCCTTGCTCCTAGTGACTAACGCCATGCATGTACCAGCTAACTCAATTCATGATGTCGCTTTCATATGGTTTTAGAAACTAGAGTTTGACTGTTAAGTCTTGACTTGGTCTACTGTAGACCGAGGAGACTCTCACGCTTTGTAAATGTGATTAAATAATGAAGAAGTTACATTTTTAAATTAGTTAGTCACATTTATAAAGCATGAGAGTCGTATTGATCCACAGTAGACCAAGTTTACACAAGACTTACTGAGCTTAACTCCTATTTACATCGATCCACATAAGCCTCACTTGCATCAAAAAAAAGAGAAAAACAACTAACTACATTTCTTATCTCCGAGTTTTAGTTTATCACTCCCATTTTCTTAATTCTATTTTTGTTAGATGTAGTTGTGTTCATGCGAGTCCTTCACTTTTGTTTGCATGTGACTCTTCCTCCAAAACACACTACGTTAAGTGAGAAACTAACGCAAACTTGCCCATACGTACAAAGTATCAAGCATGCACCATAATTTTGGCTTTTGGAGCTCTAATATCTTGCACCTTAAAGATTTTGAGTTGTACAGAAATTGGACCAAAAGAGCACGAGGAGAATTTAAGCTCGATCAATATTGTACATTTTTGCCAAAACAAATAAAGGATGTTGTACATTACCGCAACGAGCTCGATCTTTGCTATTGTTATTGTTATTGATTAGACTTTTGATGTAGAAAAAAATAAAGGATCAATATTGGTATTCATATACTAAGCTCCATCTTTGCTAATGTTTATTGATGTTGATCAGACTATTGACATTGATCAAAATACATGAGTCGGTGTGAAAAGAGTTCAAAAAACTCAAATCATATTTAAGGATCAACGACAGGCATTATTTGCTTCATTGCTAGTCTTGATGAGCAAACAATCATGTACTATACAATTCAGTGAGTCATTAATATTGACATAATTAATATCGTGTCTTCAGAGTCGAGACTTCTATGCAATCGCAACTTTTGAACGAAAATATAGGCACATATTTTGTTGGGACAAGGTTGCGTATATCTTCGCCTTCCAAGACTGTACTAGCATAGAATCTCACTAGATGATGTTGCAACAGAAGCAGAAAATTTTCACCAAATAGTACTATTTTATCTCCATTTGATTGTCAAATTTGTGGTTTAATGAGTGGTCACTAATCACCCACAATAGGAAAATGCTGGCTAAGAGAACCCCACAGAAGACTCTGGAGTCTTGATGGACAAAGTCTTTTCCGAATTGGTTGCTCAATAACTATAATCAATTTCTTCAACAATTAATCCAACCATAAGGTTAAAGAAGGTACGCTTGTGGAAAAGGAAAAGCTTTAAGCCCCACAGGCCACAGCACCAAAAATGTTTGATGATGTATACAAATGCAATGAATTAGGGTAACTGTATTTGATTATCTGCACAGTACTCGTAATTACACCGAAGGACTCCGATTGTTAACGGCTGTTTCGATTGGGTTCTTCAGCACTGTGGCCACTCAGAAGCTTCACGGTCCGGAGGGGAAAATGTCACCCTCATCTCGAGAGAAAATGGACCTGGAAAGGTCCAGCAGATAACACCTGACAACTACAATGTGTTAGAAGTGTCTGGTGAAGAAAGAAAACAAGCACTAGAAGTCGACTGCAAATTTTTCGAAAGTAGTTCTGATCTCTAATCAAGGTTGTTCAAGTACATCGAATATAGGCACGAAATCTCCTTGCGTATAAGAGCTTATCAAACACTTCGATACTCGATGACAAATCATAGAACTACGTAATTAATGCCCTGTTGTGAAGGGGGTTAGAGGTCCAAGTGAGTTGTGCTTAACAAAAGTTCAGGATTCCAAGGTCTAACAGTAACTAAGCAGGCTAAATTAAAAACTCATTCAAAAATAGCATTGCACATTCTTCAAGCACCTTCATGGACATAAGTATTGACAATGGGGTTTGAAATGTCATCAAAAGTGCATCAAATGCATTTTGGGAGTATAAAACAACTGCACATTTTCACTGACGTGTCAAGTGTTCCGGGCTCTCACCAGTTGAACCAAAAGTGAATGTCACTCTCAAGAATCGAGTACCACTCTTTCCATCCACAATATATGACCTTATCATGTTCCTGGTTTTTACAAGCATTATTTCCACGGCACCAAACAAAAGTAGCCAGTATGTACATAAATTTCAGCAACCCTGCTTTACTATAATTAGAAAGTGGAAGCACGCGAAACACATGATATGAACAGAGGGAACAGAGACGCACTCTCAGGCCTTAACAAAGATATATGTTCCTCATATCAACTCATCAGCTTAAAACTCCCAACATAAGCTACATATCAATATATGCAGATTATACACACACACGCACACGCACACGCACATTCGACGCGACAAAAGCTGTTAGTAAGCATTTCTTGAAAGACAAGTAGACAACAAATATCATTTTCTTTATAAGAATAATTTTATTGCCACAAACAATAATTACAAAAAATAGGACACAGGTCCACCGCTCAGGAAGTACGTTACGAAAAAAGCGTGCTAAGTACAGAGCAAACAAGAAAACCGTACATCAGGAAAATACCACGACAAGTGAGCCCATAAAGACCCCAAATACACGATCTTGTCTCAGAGTACGGGGATGTTATTTGAAAAATGCAATCATTTCTCTCAAGCCAAATAACCCAAAAAATCGCCACATCTCCAAAGTACTTTCTGCTGCTTGTTATGCCCAAACCCAAAGTATCTCAAATGAAGGCCCCCAACAATGGACATCGGGCTGACCCAATCCTTCATCAGTAGACAACTTTTTATCAGTTTCTTTATAATACAACCTTCTAAAGCATCTTACAAAGCAAAAATCACCCCTTGATCCATCTAATGACCAAACAGACCCCTTGATCAATCAAATGACCAAACAGTGGCTAATTGACAGTCAATATTACTCTGCCGAAAGGGTTCTAGTAGACTAGTATATTCAACAATACAACAAATTCAAAAGACAGTTTTGCTAAAAATGACCAAGAAATAGTTTACCCACTTTACCAACGAGGCAAGAATTTTTATGGGTCATCTTATTTGCATTAGCTGATCTAAGACCATCAAGCACCAACAATGTTCTGTTATTATTTTGATAGTTGTAATGTTCTGAATTGTCTCTCCATGATCAAGTTTAATCTAGTATCAAGTTTAATCTACAACGGAATGATTATTAGTCCTTCGGTCTACAGGTACCTTTTTGTTATCATTTGATTTGAAATTGTGGTGCCATGTTTTCTTCGTTCAGGATTTATGAATATATAGACAACTAAGAGACGTTTTCCATCTGTTTTTCTATGAATTTGAAATGGTCACTATTGACATTCTCTCAGCTTTGGCTTAAAATGGGCTAAATCTATTGATCTCTAAATTCTCTAAATACTTCCTTATGTTCTACAAAGTTGCAGAAAATCAACACAACTCATATCAAAGATCAACTAGAAACATAAGCCTCGATATTAGAGAGAAATTACTCTATTCACTGCGGTTAAAGAACCTGTCAAGATGTAACAGTTACTCTTATGGAACTTTCTGGTTGCTACTCCCTAAGTTAAAAATTGGAGCTTCAAAATTTGACTCACATTTCAACTTCTAAAAAGTTGGAGATGGGAGGAGGAAGGAGGATAGAATTGGAAAAAGGATGAAGGATTTTGGGTCTAGAAATAGAAGTTGTAGGAAGTCCGGCCAAACTCAGCCGAAGTACCATAGTACGTGTTTTACCGAAGGTGGAAACTTTGGAAAGTGGTTCATACCATTATTTTTCACTCTTCAGCAGGAAGCCAGGTATACAGCCATACCATGAAAGTAAATGTGGAGGTTCTTACCGTTATGAACATTGCTGTTCAGAAAGCTTTTGACATTTCAGCCTACACACCAGAAGCAGCTTGTACCTCAGGGTCCTTTTTCTCCTGAACAAGGTCAAATTCCGTCAGAAGAACTGGCAGACGGAACAGACATATTGATAACATCATAACACAAATCAAGATCCCAGTAACTGTTCTCCCTCAAATAAGGAGTATCAGTGTTTTACGTTATCACATGAAAGCAATTGGTGGAATCATGACAATGACGCAGAATCATATTATATACTCCCTCCGTTTTTTAATCTCTTTCTTATATTCTTTTTTGGGGTGTTTGTAAATCTTCTTCTTGTTTCCTTAATTGGAATGTTTTTTTGAGCAAACTACCCATACTA
>ONZA01006909.1:8011-18862 GCA_900322205.1 Kewa caespitosa
GAGTTGAATGTAAACAGATTCTCTTCCAAGCTCCCATTTATTCTCGTTATGGTATTTAGGATTACTACATGTAAAGAAGCTGGGCAGGCTATTATTAGCGTGCTAGTCCCAGTTTTTCTTTCTGCCTTCTTTGTTGCAATTAATGGCAGGAGTGGCAATTACAAGTGTTCCAAACGGGCAGTATAATGGCAAGATAACCTGGTTCGTTGTGGTTTCATGCATGGTGGCTGCAATGGGAGGAGCTATTTTCGGTTATGACATTGGAGTATCAGGTACTTGTTCTTTAAGAATTCTACGTTCAAATCAAAGAGTCTGGTGCTGTAATATTCATTACTACACAACCGAAATCCAAATATAAGGAATAAAAATTTTTAGTTTGTTGTTTTTCCATCCAGATATAGAGATGTATCCTTGTATTTTAGTGTTTTACCTAGCATCTGAGGTTTTTGAAATAGTTGAAATTTATTTTCAGACAGAGTGGAACTTCATGGAAAAAGATGGTTGGCAACTATGTGTGAGAGTAAAGTTAAAATTTTACAATTTCCTTCAATATGTCAAGTGTCAACAGTAAAAACCGAAAGATTTATGCTTCTCCTTGATTGTTAATTATCATCATATTGTATCAATTGTAAAAGTGATCCAAATAATGATATTTGTCATCCATGGTTAGGTGGAGTTACTTCAATGGAGCCGTTTCTGAAGAAATTCTTCCCTAGGGTGTACACTAAGATGAAGGAAGACACAAGAATCAGCAACTACTGCAAGTTTGACAGCCAACTGTTAACTTCTTTCACATCATCTCTCTACTTTACCGCCCTTTTTGCTTCATTGCTTGCATCTTCAGCGACCAAAGCCTTTGGTCGTAAGCTATCGATTTTTGTTGGAGGAGTATCGGTGCTTGCTGGTTCGGCTATTGGTGGTGCAGCTGTTAATGCCTACATGCTCATTTTAGGTCGTGTCTTGCTTGGAATTGGTGTTGGATTTGCTAGCCAGGTACCTATGTGATGACCATCTGTGCCATATATGTGGAAACCATATAGTATGAGAATAAATTATTGGATTCCTTCAGCTATTTCATCTTGCCAAATAGTTACTGAATGTGAACCCAACTCAGACTATCCCGAACTAGCTGACAGTTAGTTGTGCGAATGAGAACTTAACAGCTAAATGGACCTCCAGATGATGCCTTGGGGACTTGTCCCATCAATTGAAAGAAATTGGGGCGAGGAAGAATTCGTAAATTGTTTTACCAATTTTTTGTTGCCAGACTAAAAGTCTGCAACAGTTCTTGATAGCCGCTATCAAAACTGAGTTCTTGATAGCAGATAATGATTTCTCATTGCAAATACAGACTAAGAAAAATCATGTGGAGCATGTGATTTTGGTAGGTTTAGTTATTTTCAAAGGAATCACAATTTCTTCTCTCTTTTGTTTTCCTTCTTTGTTGTCAAGGAGAAATTACACAACACCACAACGGAGAAGTGATTTTGCTACAAAGTGGTTCTAAAAAACTGCAATGACTAACTTAAGCTACATTTTCTGCATCCATTCTATTCCTAAGTCTGTTCACATCTTTTTGTGCAGGTTGTCCCAATGTACCTGGTAGAAATAGCACCAAGCAAATACAGGGGAGCATTCAACAACGGCTTCCACTTAAGCACATCATTTGGGGTGCTCTTGGCAAACTTGGTCAACTTTGGGACTGAAAAGATCAAACAGGGATGGGGATGGCGAGTCTCAATAGCAGCAACCTCATTCCCTGCTCTCATCCTCACTATAGGTTCATTTTTCCTCCCGGAAACACCCAACAGTCTAATCCAAACTACCAACAACCACCAGATAGCCAAGCTCATGTTGCAAAGGATAAGGGGCACAAGCGATGTCCAAGAGGAGCTCGATGACCTCATAGAAGCTAGTACTGTCTCCAAGGCCAACCAGGCCCCACTTAGAGATTTACTAACTCTATCCAAATACCGCCCTCAGCTTGTGATGGCAATATCCATACCATTCTTCCAACAAATGACAGGAATCAATGTGGTTGGTTTTTACGCGCCAGTGCTTTTCCGGACAATCGGGTTAGGTGAGAGCGCATCACTCCTCTCGGCTGTGGTGGCAGGCGTCTTGGGGATGGCTGCCGACGTTTTCGCTATCATGACAGTGGACAGGTATGGGTGTGAATGAGGTTTTCTGTTTGGATATTTGCCTAGTCCGAATCCGATTCAGAAATTTGAGTCGAAATCCAAACCAAACTGACTCTAATCCAATTTGATATGTCCAAATTGTTTGACGACAATTCACATTCTTCAAAGAAAAACTTTTTTTCATTTCGCTTATTTATTTATTTGTTTTCCTTTTTTTGGGAAAATGCAGTCCATATTAATTGACAAAAATGACCCACTAATAATAGGATCATGCATCGGTTAGATTTTTAGAAGCTGCAAAAGTTGTCCTTGCCTTGATATATCCTTAAATACTAGTCTCGTGTATTAGCTCAAAGCTAGATGTTCTTGATATCATCATACACTTCGTCTGAACTCTAACCTGCTCCATCCATGAATATTGATTTTGATTATATAAGATAATAACATTGTCCACAATCAACAAAAAATTGCATTAAAAAATCCAATCAAGGATTACCTTATTCAATTTGGCTCAGTTTCAATTTTTTTTCTCGGGCAAACTTACACCCTCAAATGACAGGTGCGGGAGGAGAAGGTTATTCCTGTGGGGCGGCATTCAGATGTTTCTGCCAATAGTGATGGTCGGGGGCATTCTAGCAGCAAAGTTAGGAGACCATGATAGTAGCCTAAGCAAAGGATTTGCCTACTTGGTTTTGGTCCTTATATGTATTTTTATTGCCGGGTTTAGCTACTCATGGGGCCCGTTAGGGTGGCTTGTTCCAAGTGAGATTTTTCAGCTGGAGATTCGGTCGGCGGCACAGGGCGTGACTGTAGCACTGAGCTTTTTCTTCACTTCTCTTATCGCGCAGACCCTTCTTGCTATGTTGTGTCATCTCAAGGCGGGTATATTCTTCTTCTTTGGGGGTTGGATTGTGTTGATGACTTTGTTTGTGCACTTGTTTTTGCCAGAGACTAAGAATGTCCCGCTTGAGAAGATTAATTTATTGTGGAAGGAGCATTGGTTTTGGAGTCGAATCATCGGGGAAAATTGTGAGGCGAATTGTTGAAACTACTTTCATACTTGAACACGAATGGAAGTGGATTCTTTAAGTTGGTGAATTGGGGCAGAATGTATTTCCATTTTTCCAGACTGGTAATGTATTGCAGAAAAGATTCATCACCATCTAATACCGTAGAGTGGCTTTTGTTTCAGAATATCAAATAAATGTAATGCTCTATATCTGTATATTGGTATTGTGCAAAAAGTTTTGATTTCCCTGATAAGAACTTACAAGCTGTTTTGATTGTAATGTGTCTACATATCCACACAAAGTGTCTGGACTGTTCTGTTTAAAAGTTTCCCCACAAGGTTACCTTTTGGAAAAGTTTGCTACAGAGCTGAATATAATCTGCTTCTCTTACAAGCTCCCATTTATTCTCGTTGTGGTAATTAGGATTACTACATGTAAAGAAGCAGGGAAGGCTCTTAATAGAGTGTTAGTCCCATTTGTCTTTCTGTATTTTTTTTCTGTTGCAAATTAATGGCAGGAGTGGCAATGACAAGTGGTCCAAACGGGCATTATAATGGCAAGATTACCCAGTTCGTCGTCAGTTGCTGCATGGTGGCTGCCATGGGAGGAGCTATCTTCGGTTATGACATTGGAGTATCAGGTACTTGTCTGTTAAGGATTCTGCATTCAAATCATAGAGTCTGGTGCTATATAGTCATTACTACAAAACCATAACCCAAAGACAAGGAATAAATTTTTTCAGTTTGTTGCCTTTCCATCCAGAAATAGAGATGTATCCATACAAAATTCCTAGCATCTAGGATTTTCGGAAAAGGTCAAATTTATTTTCAGACAGAAAGTGTTTATCTTCACGGAAAAAGATGGCTGGCAACTAAGAAGACTGTGAGAGAGTAGAATTAAGTAATTAACAGTTTCACAATCCCCTTCAATATGTCAACAGTAAAAAGTGAAAAATTTACGCTTCTCCTTGATTGTTAATTATCATAATACTATAAATGTTCATTAATTATTGGAATGATCCAAATAATTTATATTTGGCATCAATGTTTAGGTGGAGTTGCTTCAATGGAGCATTTCTGAAGAAATTCTTCCCTAGGGTGTACAGTAAGATGAAGGAAGACACAAGAATCAGCAACTACTGCGAGTTTGACAGCCAACTTTTAACTTCCTTCACTTCATCTCTTTACTTTTCCGCCCTTTTTGCTTCATTACTTGCATCTTCAACGAATACAGTCTTCGGTCAAAAGCCACCACATTCCCTGCTTTCATCATCACTTTAGGTTCCTTTTTCGGACGGTCGGGTTTGCGAGAGCGCATCCCTCCTTTTGGCAGTGGTGACGGGTGTTGTGACAATGGCTGCTGACATCTTGGCTATCATGACAGTTGACAGGTAGGGGTGTAAATTAGATTTCCGGGCTGGATTTTCACCAAGCCCAATCTGATTGAGATTTTTTTCCGAAGCTTAAATCCGAATCATACTGATCCAATCTGAATACGTCCTAATCGTTTGAAGTAGTTCAGACCCAATTCAAGAGACAACTGTTGTTTCTCATCCTTTTTCTTTTCTTACCTTTGAAGTGTTCTGCAAAAACACGGGCCAATTTCCAAACCATTATGCATGGATCTGTTTCTCTTCTTCTTCTTTTCAATGTTACAATAGGACTAGGAATTAAGAAAACAGTATTTTTTCCGCCAATAATGTTTTGTTTTTGGTATATCTTCCATGTATACAGAACTTGGGTATTAGGAGAATGTTATTGTCAGTAGGAAGTTAGATAGGTTTACACATTACAGTTATAATCCCAACTTCTCGTATCTGTAAACGAGGTTCTTCCCCACATCGACAAGCTAGTTTATTCCCCTCTCGTGATTTGTCATTTTATCGTTGCCTTGAAAGATTGTTGACTAATATTCCAGTACATCATAGATCAAAGCTAGGTGGGTTTCTTCTTATTTCGAACTCTAACCTGCTGATGTATTGACAGGTGTAGGAGAAGGCTGTTACTGTGGGGTGGCATTCAAATGTTTGTGCCTTTTGTGGTGATACTGATTGGAAGCATTCTAGCAACCCAACTAGCAGACCATGGTAGCTTAAGCAAAGGATATGCCTACTTGGTTTGTTCCTTATATGTGTTTATATTACCGGGTTCAGTTTCTCATGGGGTCCACTAGGGTGGCTTGTGCTAACCGAGATCTTTCAGCTGGAGATTTGATCTGCTGCGCAAGGTGTGACGGTAGCTATACACTTTCACTTAACTTCTGTTATGGCGCAGATGCTTCTGACTATGTTGTGCCACTTCAAGGCGGGTATCTTCTTCTTTGGGGGTTGGATTGTGTTGGTGACTTTGTTTGTGCAATTGTTGTTGCCAGAGACATGAGTGTTCCACTCGAGAAGATGAAATTGTTGCGAAAGGAGCATCAGTTTTGGAGCAGGATCATCGTAGAGGATGAGTAGGTAAAACTGTAATTTCTTTTTCTTCTTCGATGTGGACACCACATACTTTAGCAAGAATATGGTGTATTCTGCACGAGGAGCAAATGCGAATGTTCCAGTTTTGACACTGGTTTATGTTGCAGAACCTTTTGTTCATGCACCTGCTATTGATTTGTATGCATTTCTAGGTACTATTAAACATTTTTACATAAGCCATAAATGTGAGACTGAATGTCTGACATCTATGAATGGTTGAATGACCTGAATCAAAATAGGACAGGATGTGTTCCAAAACCGCTCAATTTTACCACTATTGGAAAGTGTCAACAGTTGAATTTGTAGTTCTTCAAAGGCAAATGTGAACATCAATTGATTCGACTGATAAAGTCTCTTGGTGCTGATATTAAAAATAGATGTTCGAATTCCGTTTACATCAACCTTTGTGCTTCCTCTAAAAACAGAAAAAGAAAAAAAGAAAAATATATGTTCGGATTTTATTTCTTTATTAGGAAGATCTTTAAGAAAATCTCCACATTTTTCCATCCAAAGAAACTCCTTTATTAGAGTTCAGATCCACTCTAATGCAACTAGGTCCAATTGTGCAATTCTTATATGACTTGATAAATTATTATAAGATATGTTTCCGTATTCTTATCTCCCAAAGAAAAAGAAAATCACAACAAACATCAAGCTCTAATAGGAAATAATAATATTATGAATTATTAGCTAAAGATTATATGTGATATTATTGTAATCTTTAGCTAACACCTTCATGAATCGTAATATCATTATTTCCTGTTAAGCTGTACATGTATCTCCATTTATGTAACCAAATCTTTGGCAAACAAAAAGACACGATTACCATACCAATGTGAAAGAGTCGATTACATTCCATATAAGCGATCCTAGGATTATCGTTTCAATGCATTAAGTAATTAACCAAAGAATAAAATTCATCCAATACACTTGACTTACATATTATGAATATGTCTTGATTCTCTTTTCCTTAACTCGTGTCTACGTATCTGTGAGTCAGATAACAATGCCCGTTTTTATGTCATTATTATTCCTGCATGCATACGTAACTAATACTACCTCCGTCCCACATAAATGTATACATTTGCTTTTGACACGGTGAACCAGGAAAGAATCTGATAACAATAAGACTATTTTGCCCTTTGTTAAGAGGAGAGAAAGTGCGAATGGGGTGGAGCTCATTACTTGGTACGAGGAGATTGCCTTTTGTTGGCAAAAGGAATGCCAAAATGTATACATTTATGTGGGACGAACCAAAATAAAATATGTATACATTTATGTGGGACGGAGGGAGTATTACTTAGTGTCTATATAAGGTTAATTAATTACGGCTTTAGCTTATATATATAAGTATATAATTCTCCTACACAACCATTACTCAAAACATACATACAAAAACACAATGACTTCTTGCAAGAAAAACGTTACGATCCTTGTACTAACACTAACCTTCATCTTCTCGGTCACAATAGCAGACAATGACAAGCTCATCAACCAACTTTGTGGCTACACATTTGCTCCTGCAGTATGCATAAGTTGCATAAAAACAAGTACAGCAGCTGGCCCGGTCCAGACAGACATTGACGTCCTCGAAACCGTAATGAGCTGCACCGAGAACGACATGGCGAAGGTCGAAGAATCCATTATCAAGATCCTCGACGACAGGTATTTATAATTGTTGGTGCAAATTTACAAAATACAATAAATAGTTGGTAACTTCATGAGAATTATATTTTTTTGGAGCCATTATAGGCCCTACAATCTTAAATAGGTGATTAGATTATCGAACATATGACATAATATAACGTGCATAGATCAAGACCTTATTTGCATCGACTTAGATACCCTTGTCATTGAGCATTATTTATGAAAAGTCTTGCTAGAAATATAACTGTAGTCAATCCCTCTAGGTGGATGTTATGTAGTTGGGGACAAAATATTTTGAGTAATATTGTCTTAATATATCACTTCTCTAATACATTGATCTTAATCTTATGACAGCACAACTGACGACGCGACGAAGAAGGCACTCTTCGACTGCCAGCCGCTAATCCAGGCCGCGGTGGCCAACGGAGGCACGGTTCTCGAGGATCTTGCACACAGGAAGTTCGACCAAGCCAAGGCTGATATAGAGATCTTAATAATCCAGAATTTTGATATGTGTTACTCTGTGCTTAAGCGTGAAGGGGTTACTCTTCCTCCCCCTGTGTTTGCTACACTATTTATTGCTGAGGGTGATTATAAGATGCTCTACCAGATCTTTGTTTCTCTCAAGCAGTAGCTTAGTAAACAACATATGAACGTATGATATATATGATGGTCACTCTAGTTTAATATATATGGTGGTTTTATGCAATGCAAAAGTTTGTGGTAACATATAACAACCCTATGGCTACCCCTTTTGTTTAGTTTTATTTATGTTTTATTTATCTCTCATTTGTGATTGATCAATTTAGTTACGATTAAACACAAGAAAATTTGAAGAATAGAATTTTGCACACTACTCATACCGCAAGTATGAGTTTTATTTATAAAGTTACTACTAGTTTTGTCTCGTGCGTTGCATGTATAGTAAAAGATTAAACAAAATTTCGAAGTTTGGCTTTGCACGTCAAGCAATAATCATATTTAGCCCATCGTCAATATTTATAGCAGTCATCTTTATAACCCAACTTTATATATATATATACTGTAAATCAAAGCCCCAACACTAGACAATTCTAACAACCAGTTCTTGAAAAAAAGACCTTGAAATATGGAGGGAAACAAAATCACAGAAGAGTGGGTCAAAACAATGGTGGAAGCCGAGTTCTCGATCAAAAATAAAACCGATGATCGCAAGTACTTCTGTGTTGATTGCTGTAGCAACGCACTGACTGAACCCGAGAAAAAAACCCATCACTATCGCGGTCACAAAGTAATGCGAGCTTACAGTCTGTCAAGTTCTTATGCCTTCAAAAGCGATGACATTGATTGGTTGAGAGATCATAAAGGGCTCGATGTTTCTTGGGTTGCTGCTTTCAGTAGAGGTTGCAGTAAACATATCTTCCCAAAGTCGAGATACCCGAATGCCAAGATAGAGGGAACTTCAAAGTCTCACAAGAATAACAAGAACAAGGGGAAAGCCAAGCGTTGCCTTCACTGTGAGTGGCCATTAGTTTGTAATAGTATGCATGCTTGGTTCTGTTCGATTCTTTGCAAACTGAGTTAATGCCCTCAAGATGATCTTCCGGCTGTTAACAATCGAAGATCAGTGTCTGGCGACGAGAAGAACAGTGCCAAGAAGAGGAAGATTAAGGGTCAGAAGAGCGAAAACGAGGAGGATAATGGCAAGAAACAGAAGGGTTTCAGTACTGATGTTTACCTTAATGACAAGAACTGGTTGAGTTTGAGTGTGGTAACTGATGATAATGAACTTGCTGGGTTCAACTGTCGAACTTGATGTTAATGACACGAATTCGCAGGGTTTGATTCCGGGCGTCGTCTACGTTGGGGAGAACCTAAGTTTAAGGCAGAGTAGAAGGAACAGGAATCCCGACAGGTCTCGTTTGTCTTAGTTGCTCATTACAGTCGTTATATTACTAGTATGTTAGGCCAATTTTTTGGTGGTTGCACGTTCATGATTCTGTGAGTTTTATGGAGAATTCCTGTTTGGTTTCACTCACATAGGTTTCAGAAGTAGAAAGTTTCTGTAGTAGCCAAAGTCTGTTAGTAAAGATAGAGCTGTTTCATCACATGATTCGAGGCATGTTGATTTATCGTTCTGATTTGGGTTCAAATTCTCTAAATTGTAGTAGTTCTGAATAGTTAACTGAGTGAAGTCATTCTGGTAACAAGCTGAAGATACTAACCTGGCTAACACCAGGGAAATATTCAGCAATAAGGTCCTAATGTACCGCCGAAAATAGGAAAATAGTGTGATTCATGATGGAAATGACATATATGGTGGTCTCCGGCACATGTCAGATTTGGAAAGAAAACACCGAAAATGAGCCGTCATAGGTGCTTCTAGGAGAAAGTACTGCCATGGGTGGACTTATATTAATGTAGTAATATTCCTTAGAGATGGGGCGGAAATGGCCGAAATCGAAGGCTATAAGTCACGTAAGAACATTTCCGGAAATCCGAAATGAAAAGTGATGAAAACGGTACCATCAATAAATATAGATCATAGGAGACCATTGGAGTCCATTACAGGCCATGATTTGATCAAAACTGTCGTATATGGTGGTCTCGAGTACCTATCGGACTTGGGAGGAAAACGCCGAAAACGGTTCATAAAAGGTGTTTTCTGGGAGAAGTACCGCCATGTGTTATGCTTATATTGATGTGGAAATTGTCCCATAACGATTGAGAGACAAATCTCCATCGGGCCCCAAAACACCCCAAAAATGGCCGAAACTAAAGGCTGTAAGTCACGAAAAAAGGGTCCGGGGGTTTGAAATGAAAAGTGATGAAAATGATACCATCAATTAATATGGGCCCGAGGAGGCCATTGGAGTCCATATCGGTCCATGGTTGGATCAAAATGTCTTATATGACGGTCCCCATCACGTGTCGGACTTGAAAGGAAAACGCCAAAAATGGGTCGTAAGTGTTTTCGGGGGAAAGTATTGCCGTAGGTGGGCTATTATTGATTTGGGAATTTCCTCTAGCGACTTGGGAATATATCTTCACCAAGCCTCGAGAAGCTTCGAAAATAGCCGAAATCGATGGCTAGAAATCACGGAAAGATGGTCCAAGGGTCTAAAATGAAAAGTCATAAGAAATGGTAACTTCGATAAATATAGACCCGAGGAGGTCATTAGAGTACATTCTGGTCCATGATTGGGTCAGTAATGTTGTATATGATGGTCCCACACATATGTCGGACTTAGAAGAAAAACACTGAAAAGGAACCGTAAAAGATGTTTCAGGGAGAAGTACTGCCATAGGTAGGGCTTATATCAATGTGGAATGTACCCTAGTGATTGGAGGACAAATCTCCACCGGACCGTGGAAAATTCCGAAAAATGCCGAAATCGAAGGTTATAAGTCACGAAAAAACGACCCCGAGGGATCCGAAATGAAAAATGATGAAAATGGTACCATCAGTAAATGGCCGTAACCGAAGGTTATAAGTCATGAAAAAAATCCTATAGCAAGATTTGTGTGTTTATTTTTGTTCTTTATCTCTTTCTTGCATCCGTTATAACAACATGCAATCTAGAGTCCAAAGAAAAACGTTGCC
>ONZA01006923.1:45615-56596 GCA_900322205.1 Kewa caespitosa
TTTTTTTTTTTTTATTGTTGATTTTTCTTTCAAAGGTCCATACGGTCCTCATAGACCCAAACACAGGGGAGGTCAAAAACAAACTTGAGACCTAACATACATGGGGTCTCAGTTTGAACCATCAGGTCGAGACTCGAGACCTTGCATTTAGACAATTTTACTGCTATCTTTTTCTTACTTCATCTTTGAAGTTTTCCTATCACGATTATGTTGGTGTTTTTGTTGATAGGAAGATGAAGATTCCAATAGTTAGAGAAGATTACCTGGTTAACTGTATAGAAAGGCAGAAGAAGCTTTCATTTGATCTCTACAAAGTTGAACCCACTGGAGAATCTTCTAGTGTTGTTACAGTCAAAGTGAAAGGGCGAAGTGCTGTTCATGAATCTTCTGGCTTGCAAGATTCTGGCCACATTCTTGAGGATGGGACTAGTATCTATAACACTACTCTTAGCATGTCTGACCTGTCGTCTGGTATAAACAGGTTGGTAAACATGATTCTGCATTTGTTTTTAGAGTACCTGCATGATATATCTGTACTGCGGTGTCTTTTCCGATGGCTTCTATCTTGTTTCTTCTGTGTCTCATCTAATTGCTCTCTTAATGCTATGTAAAGTTACTATATACTTCAAATAATTCAAGATGATAAGAGCACAGACTGCTATGTTTTCCGAAAATGGGGTCGAGTTGGCAACGAGAAAATTGGAGGTAACAAAATTGAGGAGATGTCAAAATCAGATGCAGTTCAGGAGTTCAAACGACTATTTTTGGAGAAAACGGGGAATCCATGGGAGGCTTGGGTGAACAAACAGAAATTCCAGAAGCATCCTGGCCGATTCTTTCCATTGGATATAGTACTGTTTCACTCTCATCTCTTTTAGCGGTTAAAGCTAAATGTAGCTGTCTACCAGTTTTCTAATATGTTTTGTACTTTATGTTGTAGGATTATGGGGTGAACAAGCAGGCCCCAAAGAAAAACTTCGATAATGAAAAGAGTCAACTAGCCCCTCCATTGAAAGAGTTGATTAAAACGCTGTTTAATGTGGAAAACTACAGGTTAGAGTCATCCTATACTTTTGTGCCTGTTAATTTTCTTCCGCTTTTAAATTTTCACAAGTTTTCCCTAAATCTTTCAGGGCTGCTATGATGGAGTTTGAAATCAACTTGTCCGAAATGCCTCTTGGAAAACTCAGCAAGAGCAACATTCAGAAAGGTATGTGTCAGTTCTTACATACATAAGCATTAGAATGTGTTATCAATTTTATCTATATATGTTTTAAGTTGCTTATAAACACGATTGACATTCAACTTCACCTTTCAGGTTTTGAAGCGTAGTTGCTTATAAACACGATTGACATTCACCTTGATCTTTTAGGTTTTGAAGCCTTGACGCAGATACAAAATTTATTGGAAAATATTGAACTGCAACATTCTGTTAGAGAGAGTCTGATTGTTGATGCCAGTAACCGTTTCTTCACTGTCATACCTTCTATTCATCCTCATGTAATTAGGGACGAGGAGGATTTCAAGTCAAAGGTACGTGACACTTGCTGCAGACACTGCTTCTTTCTCACTCGTTTTGGCTCTTTTGCATTCATGTTTCTGTGTCTCTGATGGGGGGATTAGTTAGATGGGTGGGCATTGTGGGGGTAAAACATATGATATGTACTTTTGTAGGGTCAAAAATAAATTTTAGGTTTTTATGTTCCTTGAGCTTAAACTTGCTTTTGATTTTACTGGTCATAGGTGAAAATGCTAGAAGCTCTCCAGGACATTGAAGTAGCTTCAAGATTGGTGGGTTTTGATGGTGACAGTGATGACTCTCTTGATGACAAGTACAAGAAGCTTCGCTGTGATATTGTTCCCCTGCCTCATGACAGTGAAGATTATCAATTGATTGAGAAGTATCTTCTTACCACTCATGCCCCTACTCATACGGTGGGTTAAGCCGTTAAGGTTTCATAGAATCACTTGGCTCTAAATTTCATCCCTTTGGAAAACATTTCTAAGGTTTTCCCTGATCAATTTCACTACCTCAGGAATGGAGGCTTGAACTCGAAGAGGTTTTCGCACTAGAAAGGGAAGGGGAGTTCGATAAGTTTAGACCTCACCGTGAGAAGCTTGGCAATAGAATGCTCCTCTGGCATGGTAATTCTGGTTTTCGTTCAGTTTGTGTCATGTTAATTTTCATTTTTCATGTTAAGGGCACAAAACTTTGTGATGTGATGCTAAAAGTTCTTGTTTTCAGGTTCTCGGTTGACAAATTTCGTGGGCATACTTAGCCAAGGACTCAGAATAGCGCCCCCTGAGGCTCCAGCTACTGGCTACATGGTCTGTCTCTCACGTTATTTACATTAAGTACATTGCTGCAGTTCAATAGCAATGCTCTTCTTATGGTTTATTAACAGATGTAGCCCAACTCTTTTGCCCTGATTGTGGCAAATTAAATCTTTTGTGCAGTTTGGAAAAGGGGTTTACTTTGCTGACCTTGTGAGCAAAAGTGCTCAGTATTGCTTCACAGACAGGAAAAATCCAGTGGGTTTGATGCTTTTAAGCGAAGTTGCTCTAGGACAAGTCCACGAGCTTAAGAAAGCTCAGGTGAGGCTGTTGCCAGATGAAACATTTTCCTCTTGATCTACTTTGATTAGCAACTGAGCATTGTATTTGTTTCGTTAAATGATTGACAAGCTTAGTTCAGTATAGTTCAATTCAGTTAGAAGTTTACCTTTGGTTCCAGTACTTGTTTGCGTCTACAAATGTGCCCTTGGAAAGATCTCAATATGTACTCTGTTATGAGCCCAATATAAGTGACTAAAGGCAAATTGTCAAACAGATTAATCAGTTTAGATAATCTCAGTTGAAAAGAACAGACCCCAAGTCTCGACAGTAGCGTTTAGCAAAAACATTGCCAACTAATTTACGGAGTGATCTCTGTGCACGTCTTTTGAGGGGTTTGTTGGAAAATCTTCAGCAGTCCTTGGTTCATCAAAGCCCTCCCCACTCTCTTTATGAGCTTGCCTGCTTATTTAAACTTCTTATGTATTGTAGTACATGGAGAAGCCTCCAAAAGGGAAGCACTCCACCAAAGGACTTGGTAAGAAGGTACCCGAGGAGACGGGATTCGCAAAGTGGAATGATGAAGTTGTTGTGCCTTGCGGTAAACCTGTGGACTCGAAAGTGAGAACATCAGAACTCATGTACAATGAGTACATAGTCTACGATACTGCCCAAGTAAGTCACTCTGGTACTTAGAAGAACATTCACAGCGTACGTTATTCAGACAATACTTTCTGTTATATTAGAACTATGGCATCCGTAATATTTTCCTTCTTGATTTCATATAAAATCAGTGTAGAGCAAATTCTCAGTGTTTCACAGTTTTGACATTGATTAAGTGACATCATTATTATTTGATGCTGAATGTCAGGTTAAGATGCAGTTCTTGTTGAAGGTGAGATTTCACTACAAGAAGTAACCGGGCAGCTTAATGATCGCTCGCTTCCAGCTCTGTACAGTAGTGTAGGCGTTTTTCAGTTTGAGATGCTCACCCTTTTGGGCTGTGGTTTGAGCATTGTTGCTAATTTTGGTATCGATAAGATCTCATTTTGGGGATAGATGGAGATCTTTATCCCAATCGAATGTACCTTTCTGAACCACTCGACCAGATACTGATGTAGTACTTGGCATGGTGTAATGCAATGGTAGCACTCATCACTTTTTCTGTTTTCATATGCCATTGTTCTCTGCTTTATGTTTCAGTAAATATGTGAAGTATATAAAGCCATGATTTTGGAGTAGCTGGTCATGAAAGTTTTACACTCATTTCGACAGAAGTTTCAACTTCTATAAGGGCTCACAAATGAGATGTGCTTCCTACAGTTTGTACCTGTTCCAAATTACCTATCTTTCATGGAAAAATAAAGTTGAATTTTTAACAAGTTCCTTGAATTTATTTATATTTTATTTTATACTTTCTTTTGGCTTGGGCAAGTGACAAAGTTGTGTATGGCACTAAAGCACTATAGCAGTATCCTTCTCTTCATATAACTTGCATGGTACGCTTTGACTCTCTCTTTCCCTCATTTTTATTTTATTTTTATATTTTTTTTATGTGTGCATACTATTTTAAAAGATGGTTTTCTGTCTCATCCTGGTTGACTATATTATTTTGCATCAACAATGTTGTCATAGTAATTGGTTATAGGCTAATCTATAATTTTCGGAAATAACAATGATTAGTTATACATCAACTAGCACAAACATGCAATTAAGTAAACGCTTCTTCAACCAACATGTCTGACTGTGACCAACAGAGAAGAGTTCTTTTCAATAATGGCGCCAAACATAACTGAAAGTGACAGCATCAAAAGCGTATCAAGCACATTTCCCCACGCACTATAAAAGCCCAGGATATGATCGTAACAGAAACAAACTACCCATCAAATATATCTTGATCTAGAGAGTGAAAAACAGTGTAATGGCAGCTCTGAAGAAGTCATGGAAAGTCGAGTACGCGAAGACGGGAAGGTCCTTTTGCCGGACTTGCCAGAAACGCATCGGGGAAGACGTTCTTCGTCTTGGCAAAGTCGCCCAAGCTCGCCGTTTCGATGGCCTCATGCATGTAAGCAATGTTAAGTTTGAAAGCATTCATGATGTACTTCAACAATAAGCTGCTTAATTTTGTTCTTTTTCTATTTCATTACTACTATACTTACCAGATGTGGAACCATGCTACTTGTGTGATGAAGAAGAAGTCAAAACGGCTTAAATGGTAAGCAACTCATGTTCCTCACAAATTAAATTGTAATGAAAGATACTCAGTAAAACGATTGTCAAAATGCTTACATTCAAAAAGCAAATACCATTCTATATTATGCTTCATTCTACCAGTAATGTGATCAGGTTTGAATATGCAATGTATACGAGTTTCACAGTTACACTCCAATTGAAGTTTGTTCTGCTAGTTTGTTTAAATTCTACTGTTGAGACCGAAAAATGGTCTTTTTCTTTCCCCATCCAACAAGTTGCTTTGTGCCGGTGTTGCTTTGAAGACGATTGGTTATTTATAACTACCTTCGGCTGAACTGATTAACTGAATCTGAACGGCTCCTATTCAACGCATTTTTGTAGTAGCATTACTGATATAGAAGGAATTGAGTCCTTGAGATGGGAAGATCAGCAGAAGATAAAGGAATACATAGATTCGCGAGACGCTGCCCATGCTGCTCCACCTCCTGTGTCATTTGCTGTTCAGAAATCGAAGACATCTCTTGCTACGTGCAAGCGCTGCAGCCAAAAGATCGTGGAAGGAGAGGTGTGTTTTCACATCAGACGCATCAATGTCCAACTTGGATTTGATCCTTCATCAATCAACACTATTTTGAAAGATGCTAGTCTGATTTGACTGGTTATTGTTTGATACGTTGTTAACAGGTTCGAGTGTCTACCAAAAGGAAAGGCACTAAAACCAAAACTCCGATATGGTATCACGCAAGTTGTTTCGTGGAGTTGCACCCTTCCACCTTGCTGGAAAACTTACCTGGTTGGGGAACCCTTTCGGCTTCTGATCAAGCTTCTATTTTCTCTGCCACTCAAATGAAGGCATCTGCTTCAACAGATACTGGTACTGACATTAATATTATGTCTTCTTGTTTTGTTTATGCTTTCTTGAACCACAGTTACCCAGAAGGTGCTCATTTTCAGGCTCAAACGACGGTGGAGAGCCCTCAAAAAATTTAGAAGCCAAAATTGGTAATAAGAGGAAGAATGCTGCTGAGAGTGGTCAGCCATCCAAAATTCTAAAGACTGACGAAGCTGATATGAAACTGGAAAGTAAGCTCGAGGCTCAGACACGAGCGTTATGGGATCTGAAAGATGATCTGAAGAAACATGTTTCGATAACGGAGTTGAGAGATATGCTCAAAGCCAATGATCAAAGCACTTCAGGATCAGAAGTTGACCTAAGGGATCGCTGGTAAATTTCCATCGTGTCAACTGAACTGTCAATTTTATCTGTTTCGCTTTTGGAACCCATGATCATTATCTAATTTGTTGTTCTAGTGCTGATGGGATGATGTTCGGAGCCCTTAAGAGGTGCCCAATGTGTTCGGGGCATCTTCATTGTTCTGGCGGCTCATACAGGTGCGATGGCTATCTCACGGAATGGAGCAAATGCACTTACTCTTCTCTTCCCCAGGAACGAGTCAAAGGGAATTGGGAAATCCCAGAAGACACCGATAATCAATATCTTCTCAAGGTACTTTAATGCTGAACTTTTGCCTTGTGATGGAGATCATTTTTCCGGATCATAACCTCTGTGAAAGTGATTGTTGGCAGTGGTTTGAGTCACAAAAGGATAATAAACCTGCCCGACTGCTGCCTCCTCCATCTTCCTTCTCATCTAATGGAGTTAAGCCACAAATGGATGACAAACCTGTTGTAATACTACCTCCTTCATCATATAAGCCAACTAGTGGGAATCAAACTCCTACTAGTGGAGTGTTGCAAGATCTCAGAGTTGTGATTTGTGGATATTCTGCAAAATCTACGGTACATGCATTTTCCTCTTATGCTGTGGAGTTGCATGATTGCGAAGAATTAGAAAATTGTCGGAGAAAGAAATGATTCGATACTTTTATTTCTTTATACAGGAGGCATTGAGAATCAGACTTGAAAAGATGGGAGGTCAGGTTCATGACCAGATCCAAAAAGGTTTCAGCCCACTATCAGTTTCCAACTCATGGCAGTTTCTCTGCTTGCAATTTACTGCTATAAGATTTATGAATTTGAGTTGTGACACTGCTTGATTATATTTCAGACACAGTGTGCTTGGTTGCACATGCAAGGCATTGTGATCGCAACATGATGAAGACAGCAAGGTAGACGATTACAAATCACATTGCTACTACTATCTTTTAATGCAACTCTTTAATACAAGTCTGGTTTAAATTGACAGGAGGAAGAAGATCCCAGTAGTTAATAAAGAGTACTTGATGGCATGTATCAGACAGCGTAGGAAGCTTGCTTTTGTTGGCTATGAAGTTTGGTACAATGAGGAATATTATCCTAATGTAGTGACAGTAAGAGTGAAAGGTAGTAGCGCTGTCCACCAATTTTCTGGCTTACAGAATTACGGTCACATTTTCGAGGAAAATGGTAGTGTTTATAACACTACTCTCAGCATGTCTGATCTGGCAACTGGTACCAACAGGTCAGTAAATTTTGTAAATTGTTTGTTTGACACATCAAGGGTATAATAGAAACAGCCCTTCTGTTATCTCATATTAGGGGACTAGGGGTAAGGCTGCCTAGGAGATTGCGGTAATGGTTCATGGTTTTTTCAACACAAGTTAGTGCTTACTAAATCAATATATGCTGTATTAATCTTCTTTCTGTTTGGGGCTATGAAGTTACTATGTTCTTCAGATCATTGAGGAGGACAATAGTCCACAGTGCTATTTGTTTCGGAAATGGGGTCGAGTTGGGAATGAGAGAATTGGAGGTGACAAGCTCGAGGTGATGCCGAAACTTGAGGCAATCGAAAGATTCAAACAAATTTTTAAGGAGAAAACTGGAAATTGTTGGGAAGCTTGGGTGCACGAGCAGAACATCCAGAAGATTCCTGGCAGATTCTTCCCATTAGATATTGTATACTTGTCTACTTGTTAATTATCTTGCTATACTTATTTTGCCTCTAAAAGGGTTATTGGAACTTGGAAGTGATTTTTCACTGATAACATTGTAGGATTATGGGGTCATACGGCCAACATTTACGAATATTCTTGATGATGGAAACAGCCAACTTGCTCCTGCATTGAAAGATCTGATGAAGATGCTCTTCAGTGCTGAAACCTACAGGTTAATAAGACTGACTTCCTGAATAACAAACTTATTATCTTTTCCAACTTGATTTTCTCCTCTTAATGATATTTTCTGAATCATGCAGAAATGCTATGAGAGCGTTTCACATCAACTTATCTGAAATGCCTCTTGGGAAGCTTAGCAAGACCAACATTCAGAAAGGTACACATTATGCTTCAAAACTTCGTTACTTTGTACCTACATTTGAAAATACTTAACCTATTCATGTCATTTAGGTTTCGAGGCCCTGACACATATAGAGAACATACTGGAAAATACTGATCTTGAGCCATCCATTAGAGAAGGCTTGATTGTCGATGCCAGTAACCAGTTTTTCACTGTCATACCTTGTATCCAACCCCATGTAATCAGAACCAAGGATGAATTTATGTCGAAGGTACTTCTAATTTCCTGAACAATTCCTTGTTCAAGATTGTTTTTATTGTTCAGCCTTTGGCTTTGAACTGTTATAGATACCAACATTTTTCTGAGTTTTCCACTTAAAGTTGCACCAACTGCGCCATAACACAACTCTGATAAAGTGCCAGTAAAAAGGAAAGAGAAGGTGGATTTCACAAATAAAAATCTCCTGGAGCTTGAACATATTTTTACAGATCCCTTTTATGTATAGGTAAAAATGCTGGAAGCTCTTCAAGAGATTGAAATAGCTTCTGGTTTGGCGGGATTCGCTGACGATGACAACACTGGGTATGTTTCTCTCGATGACAAGTATAAGAAGCTTTGCTGCAACATAGTTCCTCTTCCTCGAAATAGTGAAGATTATCGATTGATCGAGAAGTATCTTCTCACTACTCACGCACCTACACACACGGTAAATTAAGTCCTATTAACTTGCTTTCGTTTGTTTTCTGTTCTTTTTGTAAAATTTCATTATCATCTTTTATTGCAACCGGATCAGAGTTGGAGGCTTGAACTGGAAGAGGTGTTTGCATTAGAAAGAGAAGGGGAGTCGGACAGGTTTGCTCCTTATCGTCAGAAACTTGGCAATAGAATGCTCCTTTGGCATGGTAATGTGATAACTTTTCTCGTTCTAATTGTTATACGTCTCTCTAGTGAGACAACGAAGTATGCCTCAATTTCCAATCAAATGATAACTCATGATTTAACACCGACAAAAAAATAAATGTTCTCAGGCTCTCGGTTGACAAACTTTCTGGGGATCCTTAGCCAAGGGCTAAGAGTAGCTCCTCCTGAGGCTCCTGCTTGTGGCTATATGGTAGATCCCAGCCCTCATCTAATTCTTCACCTTTTCAAATATTAATTAACTGTCCTAAATTTAATTTTGAAAAATAATTCTTGTGCAGTTTGGTAAAGGAATTTACTTTGCTGATCTTGTCAGTAAGAGTGCTCAGTATTGCTGCACTGACAGGAGAAATACTGTAGGCCTGATGCTTCTGAGCGAAGTTGCTCTAGGACGAGTGCATGAGCTCAAAACAGGACAGGTGATTATGCGTTCTATTGAAGCCAATGATGTGAGAAATTTTTGTATCATGACCAAGTCTAAAACCATGGTAAATCACATATTGCAGTATATGGAGCATCCGCCAGAAGGAAGTGACTCAACCAAAGGGCTAGGCTGGAAGGTACCTGACGAGGCTAAATATGAGAAATGGAGGGATGAAGTGATTGTGCCTTGTGGTAAACCAGTGGACTCAAATGTGATAAATCCGGTGCTCATGCACAATGAGTACATTGTCTATAACCCAGCTCAAGTAAGTCCTACAGGTTATTGGAGTACATCTTTAGCTAGTTCATTCATAACTTCATGCAGTCCGCATTTTGTCTGATTTTTCGGATGCTGTTTATCACATCTGATTGCCTTTTTGCAAGTTTTTTTCCTAGACTTAATAATGAAGTTTTATGTAAATCCAAATTTGATGGCTTGGTATCTTATGACAGGTAAAGATGCAGTTCTTGCTCAAGGTCAGATTTCATTACTAGTACTTCAGAGCTTACAAATTAAGCATATGCAGCATCAAAAATGTCTTGCACTAGTCGATGTATGTATCTGATCTTGTACTTCTCCAAGGCTCAAAGGCTGTATTGCAGTTTTCTGGTTTTAATTGAATCTGAATAGATAGCTTGGTGTATCATGTTGGTTTTCAGAACTTTTGTACAAATATCTTACTTCCCCTTTCTGTACAACAATAGGCTCTTACTAGCAAGTGTGATCTCCAGTAAGTTTGTCATTGATTGTAGGAGTCCCTTTTCCAATAACTCTGTAATATCTTTAACGAAATGTGAAGTGATATGGCAGTCATTCGACACACGTGCCCAATAGTCGTGGTTGCACGCCAATTCATGCATTCCGCACTGTAACATTATCGTAAAACAGTTTCATACGAGATACATAGAAATAATTAAAGTTGTTTCCTTCGAAGGGAAGTTGAACGAAATGGGCAAATATACCAAGCTTGAAGCTCCTATACTATGTGTTTCTATTTCTTTCGAATTAAACTGATGCATCTGGAGTCCAAATCGTCGAGACCAAATCTTTTATACAGTTTCCGAACCTTCTTGTTATCTGTTACTACTTGATCAACAAAATCCCTTGCATGCAAGACCATATTCTTATCTCCTTTACACTTCGTACAGCATACTGTTAAATCTTACTCTAATTCAGAAACGTTTGGTGGTATCCTTGATTATACTCAGCAAAGATGTGTAGGTACCAAAAACAACTATCAGTAGACTAAGGACTACGAGTGCCATGATGAACACCCCTTCAAATCCTCTTTGGTTAGTTTTCGAGATCTTCAAGTAGCACAAGCATGGAATTGTGATTGAAGCAGTGGCACTTAATAAAGCTCCAACCAGTGACATGAGAGCTCCAAAGAAGGGAACTGTTAACGCTGCGGTTACTTGTGTAGCAAGCAGTGAAGTTCTTAATAGCATTTTGAACCACCTTTTCTTCTGGTAGCTACTCGGAAACCAATTCTCGGTTGCAGCTGCAATAGGGGTCATCAACAGAGGATATTTCAATAATGGAGAGATCCATGCTACATAGATAGCAATTCTCGAGCTCAGTTTATGAGTAGGAAGGTTCAGAGTTATTTGCGAGTTTAACGAAGAACCAAACATCAAATACCCAAAGATGGCCATT
>ONZA01006926.1:6376-16840 GCA_900322205.1 Kewa caespitosa
TGAATCAAAAATATTGGTCACAGGAGAGCAGATAAATTCAGAACAAGTGAAAATCATAGTTCCGAAAGGGTCCATACCCGAGGAGTCTGTCCTGCTGCTGAAGTTTGCATAGTCAGCAACTTTCCGAGCTACACCTTGTACGGAAGATACAACCTGTTTCGCATTTGTGAGAAAATCTACAACACTCTTCATGTCTTCCTTCTCCAATACACTGATCCTGTAAAAGAACCGGACAAAAATCACAAAATATAACCACTTGGCACTTGGTATTAGTCTGGATAGAATTTCAAAGGAGAAGTTGGCAAATGAAATGCTACAACGTAAAGCCCTTGCTTAGATAAGGGCCAAGTAATAAACAGAGAGTTCTGCTTGGTGTCCAACTGCTCAGTGAGCTCTTCATTTCTGTTTCTTTTTCTACTGATAAACTATTTTCTTTTATAACTTTTAAGTAATGAATACAGTGAAGGGTACCCAAGGGTGCCCAATTTGAAGCACTCAACCATGAGGGATAAATAAATATCCTGGTTGAAATTGCTCATTGGCAAAACCTAGAAATTGGACTGTATTCATGGTTCACTAGTTAATATACGCAAAAAGTTGAAATTGAGGACACAAGGAAAATGTTAAATGCTCACTGATTAAAGGTGCGCTAGTTGTTTTCTGTAGTCTTGACAGCATACTTGGAAGAAGATAAACACTTGAATTAACATGATCAGTGACGACTATAAGGAAAAGGAAAAAAAGACACTAGAACTCGTGACTCATTAGATAAACAACTTATGCATCAAATGCGAAAAACAAACAATTGAACAAACAAAAGTAAACGTCGAAGACGATCACTTTTTTCGCAAGCTGTCTTCATCCACACAAGTACTATGCGTAATATACAACCTTTAGGTTTGCCTTTAACTTTTGCTATGAGCAATTATACCCATGTTGAACGGAATTCGAGAGCCAATGAGCAGCCATATGGTATCTAGTTCTCTCATCGGGGCCGGGGTCATTGACGATCATAGTATACATATCAATTTTTTTTGTGATGACCCCTCGGAACCCCATTTGCGTGACTTATAGCCTTTAATTTAGGCCAATTTAGGGGGTGCCAACATGACGCGTACATATTTTCACCAAAGCGTCTCCCATTAGTTTATTCAACAGGAGCACAGGACTTCTAACCTCATGGAGTTGGGGGTCATCAATGATTATAAACTATCCACCTTCATGTAATGGTCCCCTAGAACTTTCTTGCCTTACAGTTGCGACCTCTGATTTCGACCAGGTAAGTTTTCCTCCAATGGCCAGTGTAAAAATCTTCTGCTATTGGTAAATCCCTATTTGCGTATTTGAACTACCTATACTAGTATATCACCCCATATACTCTATTACTCTGTGTGAATGAGATACAACCTACACATTCGATATTGTACTCCTAGCTGCCAAGAGCAATTAGAGCAACGTCAAAATCAATATGGAACCATTGAGCAGACATACTGTGCTCCAACAATAAAACGTGGCTCTCACTTGTCAATGAATACACCTAGCAAACTTTTGTGTGGTGACCCCCTGAACCCGATTTTGTGACCTGTAGGGCTGTAGCCTCTGCCCTCTGGTTTCGGCAAGTTGTGGGTGGCTTGGTGGCAGTGAAAGTTTTCACTATGGTCACCGTTGGGTGTTCCGGTTGCTTAAATTGGCTTCCCTTTGGTTGGATTTCGCCTACGAACTCAGCTCAGTGCAAGAGCCACCAATGTGATCCCTTATTTGATGAGCATTTTGATCAGTAAGAGCAATGAATTTTCAATTCAATTCAATAGTTGGCATATAATACGAGACAACAGAGTGGCAAATCTACTTAATGTGTAGTATGTTAGCAAGAGGGCCTTCTAGGCTTTCAGCTGTTATTCTTGTCTCCCTTACCTACTTGTAGCAACTCCTCAAAACGTTTGTGCGAGAGTGTAACAACTAACAAGTAATCCTCGTCATTTTCATGATTGGAGTGCATTTAAAATTTTAAGTTTTAAATTTTATGCTTCACTAGTTAAAACATTTTGGCCGCAGGTGATATTTCGGCAACCCTAATAAGAAAGCCTACCTCTCTGCCCTCTTGCTTCATCATCCAAATTTATTCTAATGTTGCTGGGAGTAAAAGGCGATCCTGAAAACATCTAAACTACACTGTCTTTGTCCTCGTAATGTAAAATTAATTTCAAGTGTAACCTCCAGAGGATGAGAAATTGGTACTAACCAGTCTGTCTGAATGATTTCATTTCGCAATCTAGCCAACGAAGCAACACTCAATCGTGGAACAATGTCATCCTGCAACGTGAAGGACATCTTTGATAAGATACAACTATCAAAACACATGCAACAGAAGAACAACATATTTTACTCAAGAGTCTGTCTTCTCGAATGTGTGAGAGAAAGAAAACATATCTATGTCTTGTTATACCTGCATAACAAGAGTGGAAACAAAGTCACAGCACCCTTCAGCCAGTTCTTTGGATACACACGGGGGAGTTCCATATCCAACAGCAGTGACAAGATTGGGGTCAAATCCCAGCTCTGAGGCTGACTTCTTCCTAAGCATTATAGCCAGTAATGACGCTATAGCTCCTCCGAGTGAGTGCCCCACCAACCGTAGTCTAAAACCCTGTAAATGAGTTAGGCTGATACTAATAAATAATGTAGCATCTAACAGAAGGGATTACGTAATATGGAACTTTCTATACCTCGTGTTTGTACAAGCACTCCTTTATGGTTCCCATCTCATGATCAAGAAACCATCTAGCAGCTTCAGCAGTACCGAAGTGGGTAGAGTAGCCTTCAAAGGTGACATCTTCATCACTTGTTGAGACTATATCGGTGATAAGGTCATATACGGTATGAGTTCCACGGATACCGAGAATCACAAGTTTTTTCCGGGGTTCAATACCAATGTAATACCCAGGTCTCATCACGCTTGAATTCTTGATAAATTTTAGCACATTGCTCTCTCGAAGCATACTTTGTCTAGCAAGGCCTGCAGCAGTGTCCCTATATGACCCTTTTGCAAACTCCAAGTGATATATAAGGTCTTGAACCTAGCTCATACACAAATGGAGAAAGTTGGTGAGCATATTCTACAATATATATGCGACCAAAATGTCACGATCAATTCACACAATGACGTCAATTCCACCAATTACCACAGACTCTGAGGAGATCTGGACGCCCTTCACATCTTCAAGTGAGTTCCCAGATGCCTGACGAAGATACATAAGGTACAGGCCGATGGTTAGATCACTGAGGCTCCAATCCTGTATCCCAACCTTACTTTTTTGGATACTAGCAACAATCTCAGCAATTGAACGATTGGTAGGTGGAGGCTTGCTTTCAGACCCATTACCTGCTATTGAAAAAACTGCCTCAATGACTAATCGAGAAGAATCCAAGAAGGAAGCTGCTTTTCATCTCAGTTGTGACTTGACAGTGCAAGCAAAGTCATTCGCACACAAGAGATGCATATGCTTGGATAGTAGATAATTAATAAATGGACATTATTCCACAATCAGTAGCTTTAATTTAATTCTTGCAAGTTCGTCATGACATGACTGAAACAATTGTCAAAATAATAAGGCGGCACACGGAAATTATGCAGGTAAATTCACCAGACCTGTTGGTAAAGCCCACCTACAAAATTGTAGTGCAGGTTCTAGTGCCTTTGTAAGCCAAGCAAGTTCTAACTTCTTTTTATTATCATTTGAATCATGGTCATCGTCATCAGAGCTGTACTTGCTAATGCCAGAATCAACTCCACTCCTATCGATAAGCTCAGGCCTCTTCGATGTTTCATACGCATCTTTCCCTTGAGCCTTTGACGATTGTGATCTAATCATGTCAAGGACACCATACACGATCCCTCCATATACTTGCCGTTTCTTTATCACGTGCTTATCTGCAAATAGTTCAATAAGTCATATTACATGACGATTGACACTGAACATGAGCTGATAATTGAACAAATGCCAAACATAGGATATGCACATGTTAAAAAGACCACATGGACCATTGAATGATGCTAGACAATAGTTTCTTATAAAGTTCAAGACGTGAAACAGTAAAATGTAAGACGCATAGCCTCCACAGCTCTGTACCTAAAATCTTCAGTGCAAGAAATCGTTCCACACTTTGACAACAAGCCCACATTGGAAGCTCAAACCATGATAAGCATTTGTATGTACTTCGTAGCGTCAAACAAATTCTTAAGTGCACTCGGTGTATCTGATACATAAATTCTAGGGGCGACTTTTTCTTGCTTTCAAGGGGTGAATTCCATGAGAGTCGAATCACCTCCTTAAGAATCACAAGTCACAACCACTTACACAAACTCTTAAGTTGGCGTATATCATACACCAATCGTACACAAGAAGTTCCATAAATTTTTAACACTTTTTCCATACATAATAGCCGAAGAACAAACCCACAACCAACAAGGAATCGAGTGTCCCAAGTTCCAGCCAATAAATGTCTCGAATAGAAAAAACAAAATTTTAGCTACGTAGTGGTAATGCCTCCATCCCAAATCAGTTGTCACGTTGCTAATTTAATTTGAAGTACTAGCACGAAAGCGTAGTTCACACAAACTCGATATTCCAGTTCGTAAGCGGTAAGCCGATGTTTAGCTACAAACTTTCACAGGCATTCCAACATTACTCAGTTAGGATCACAAGTCACAGTTCATTGACCACAATTTCTCAAACCAAAAAATAAAAAAATAAAAAAAAAATCTCGAAAAATTAAACTCAACAAATATTCAGCTCAATATTATGAAAATGATAGTAATACAATCTCAAAACATAATCACATAGACATGATGGCTGACATACACTTTGAGGTACTATGCATTAAACAACAATTGAAAAAAAAAAAAAAAAAAGGAATCTAATTACTTGGACATAAAGGCAGGTCGATTGAAGCTGATTATTATTACTATGAGCTAAAGAAAAACGTGATATAAATTCAAATTTGTCATTAAAACGGGGTGAAAGAAATAAAAAAAAAAAAAAAAAGGAAAAGGAAATACCGAGATGATGTAATATTCGCTTAACGGAACGGTTCGCCATTTCTGGTTAGAGAGAGAAAACGAAGCGGTGAGTGTGGGGGGTTCGTTGGTTTCAGAAAGTTGGTGATGGCGGTGCTGTGGTTTTCGATGAGATTATTCACTGTTTAGGAGGGCATTATTGTCATTTCATGTTAGTCATAGGAGAGAGAGTGCATACTAACGAAAATCAATCGTAACTATGATAGTTCAATGAGGTCTTGGCCTAATGATTGAGACTGGGTACTGTGTACGTTAGATCACAGGTTCGATTCCCCCATTCCTTATGTAATTTGTTATAATGCACTTTGTGACTCATATGAATAAAAAAAGGAACATCATAAATATTTGTTTGAACGGAGCATATATATTAATACATTTTGGCTTTTAGTTAATTGTTTGTATCTATTTCACTCAATTTAGAAGAAGAAAAAAGAAATCTACTAGAATATAGTATTTCTTTCGTCCTATAATTATCTTTACGTTTGTTTTGGACATGGAACTTAAGAAAATTTACTTTGGGTTAAGTGTTCTAACTTTGTCCAAGATTTTAGTAGAGAGAGAAGGTGGCCCCAAAAAGTGATAGTAAAAAGGAGGATAAAGTGGAAATGTACAATTTTTTTTGTTTGCCAAAATAAGAAACGTAAAGATAAATTTAAAACATCCAAAAAGGAAATTGTAAAGATAAATATAAGACGGAGGTAGTACAAAATCCCACAAAATGTTCTTTGATCCTTTGGCCCAATTTCAATACGTACAACAATGGGCTGTTCGATTGATCAGTTTGGTTCATGGGCCTTAGGTCATCTACTTAGACTCCACAATTTCATGAATCACTCTATAAATTCACATCCCAAACACAATTGTTAGGGTTCATCACTTCCTTCTCAATCTCATAGCCGTCCGTATGATTCTTTTTCAAATCCTCACTCAGTTTTACTTTCTCGATTTTCAATTCCTTTTAATTCTTTCATGTTTTTCTTTTAATTCAAATAATAATACTGGAGAGAGATAATATAATATTTGGAAGTGATGAATGAACTGTTTTTGTTCCCTATTGGTTTGATTTGCCGATATGATGGCGTCAAATTGTATTAGCTCTATCTGATCCCCTATTTTATTTTCTCTCTCCACTATTTTTACAAACCTTTTTTTTTGTTTATGTGCAAAATTTATATTATTAGGAGAAACGATTTGATGAATGAAATTAGTTGAAATATATTGATCATCGATATGATGGTGGAAATTCACGTATTCGTACTCTGATCGTTTCTCCTCTCTTCCAAATCTTTCTTATTTTTTTTTTTCCTCTAAATTTTGATGATTTATGTTTTTTCGTTTGATATTTGATTCTTTAAAATTCATTAAAACCCGAAGATGTTGGACTTGAATATTAGTACATGTCAAATTTTTAAAGACATGTCGGAACTGATAAGTAACTGGACCGGACTGAACTGATTTGAAAAATAAGTCCAAAAGAACAGTCGCATAGCTAGGTAAGTACAATGTACGAACAATCCAAGTGTAAAAATTCCTCAAGATGGACATGATTACCTAGGCGAGGCTGGGCTATGTATCGCCTTTTTTGTTCTGTATGAATTATTACTTACTTGAATTAATTGCAATGAATTGAACTCATTAGGATTGAAAATTGATTGGATTCAGTTGGAGAGAAACGGGTCTATGATTGTTTTCGGATTAAGTTCTTGTTCTTTTCAGGTATTGAAAAAAGAAATTTACTTGATTGAACTTGGAATTGATGGTGTAATTTGCAGTGAAATGAGAGTGCAATTTCATTTCGGTCTACTTCATATGGTTCAATTCACTCCATATGTCTCGACGCAATAACTAAGATTTCGACTCACTAAATGTGGATTCTTCTATAAAATAATTAAATCTTCTATGAGTGATCATCAATTGAATGACTTTGGTAAGGTCATTTGTTTTTGAATTTATTTTTAATTCAGTTCATTTTATTTCAGTTTAACTTCAAATTTACGATAATTCTTATATCATTAGGAAGCTCTTGACTTTCATTTGAATCTAAAATTGCAAGATTCCGATAAATTTAAGTGGATCAAAATCATGAAAAAATGGCAATTCAGTTCAGTTTAGCTCATTTTTAAATTTAATTTAGTTCAGTTCGGTCCAAATGATCATGGCCTAAGATTTCGACTCACTAAATATAATACGTTGATTGGTCTTATCTTGTCCCTTTTAGGTCATTGACATACGCTGAATGGTATGTCATTTCCCTACTTGGTGAAGGACAATTGCTGGCCAGCCATGTCATGTTCCTACCCAACCAAAGACACACCTTGGTCGGTCATGTCGTGTTCTTTCTCGGCCAATGACACACGCTGGCCGACCTTCATGCCATGTCCTTCCCGACTTAGAACACACGTTCTCTTGTTATGTTATGTCCATTTCCAGCCAAAGACACACTTTGACCGATCATGCAATGTCCCGTCCAAGTCAAGGACATATGCTGGTTTGTCATACCCTATCACTACCCGAGACCGCCCTATACAACATTTCTTACCCATTCATGGTACGCAATGGACTCCAGATGGAATCTTCGGACCCATATTTAATTATTTATCGATGGTGCAATTTCATCACTTTTCATTTCGGACCACTCGAGACCTTTTTTTTTGTGACTTATAGCCTTCAGTTTCGCCCGTTTTCGGGGCGTCCTAGGTCGGTGTATATTTGTCCCCCAACCGCTATGGGACTTTCCCACATCAATATAAACCCCATCTATGGCGGTGGTTCCCCCCGCCCCTCCCCCGGAATATCTTTCAGTACCCGTTTTCAGCATTTTCCTTCAAAGTCCGAACACGTCCAGGATCGCCATATACGACATTTCTGACGGAATTATGGCACGCTACAGACTCCAATTGACTCCTCATGCCCATATTTACCGATGGTGTCATTTTCATCACTGTTCATTTCGGACCCTCCGGGACCGTTTTTCGTGACTTATAGCCTTGGGTTTCGCACTTTTCCAGGACGCCCCCAGGCCCGATGGAGATTTGTTCACCAACTACTATGGGACGTTCCCACATTATTATATGCCCCATCCATGGCGTTAGTTCCCCCCAGGAACACATTTTACCACCTATTTTCGGTATTTCCTTCAAAGTCCGAAACGTGCCTAGGACAGCCATGTACGACATTTCCGACCAAATCATGGCATGCAACGGACTCCAATGAACTCTTCGTGCCCATAATTATTCATGGTGTCATTTTCATCAATTTTCACTTTGGAACCCCCGGGACCATTTTTTGTGACTTATAGACTTCGATTTAGCTCGTTTCCGGGACGTCTCGGGGTTCGGTAGATATTTGTTCATCAACCGCTATAGGGTATTCCTACATAAATGTAAGACCCATCCATGGCAGTAGTTCCTCCGGGACCACCTTTACCGTCCGTTTTCAGCGTTTTCCTTCAAAGTTCGAAACGTGCCCCGGAGTGCCATATATGACATTTTCGACCAAATCATGGCACGCAGCAGACTCCAATGGACTCCTCGGGCCTATATTTATCGATGATGCCATTTTCATCACTTTTTATTTCGGAGCCCCCGAGATCGTTTTTTCGTAACTTACAGTTACAGCTTCGGTTTCATTCGTTTCTGGGCAGTCTTGGGCCCCGTGGAGTTTTCTCACCCAACCATTACGGGACGTTCCTACATCAATATATGCCCCATCCATGACAGCAGTTCCCCTCTGCAACACCTTTTACCACTCGTTTTCGACATTTTCCTTCAAAGTCTAAAACCTGCACGGGACCGCCATATACGACATTTACGAACAAATTCTGGCATGTAACTTACTCCAATGGACTACTCGGGCCCATATTTATCGATGATGCAATTTTCATCATTTTTCATTTCGGACCCCCGGGACTGTTTTTTTATGACTTATAGCCTTCGATTTCTCCCGTTTTCGGGCGTCCCGGGCCTTGTGGAGTTTTGTTTATTAACCGCTATGGGACGTTTTCACATCAATATAAGCCCTATCCATGGCGGTTGTTCCCCCCGGGACCACCTTTTACAGTCCATTTTTGCCGTTTTTCTTCAATGTCCGAAACGTGCCCGGGACCGTCATATACGATATTTCAGACTGAATTATGGCACGCAACAGACTCTAATGGACTCCCCGGGGCCATATTTAACGATGGTGCCATTTTCATCACATTTTATTTCGGACCCCGCGGGACTGTTTTTTCGTGACTTATAGCATTCAGTTTCACCCGTTTTCGGGTGGTTTTTGACATTTTTCACCAAATTTGAGGCACACTTAGGACCACCATATATGACACTTTTGACACAATTATAAAATGCAATGGACTTTAGTGACCTCCTTAGGGAATTATCTATCTTTGGTAGCATTATAATCACTTGTTATTTCAGAACCCCTAGAGCCTTTTTTTCGTGACTTGTAGCTTTCGATTTTTGGTATTTCTAAGGTGTCTTGGGCCTATGTGGAGATTCAAAGCTCCTATTCATCTTATAAAGTTTAATGTTTTGTCTAGTTACCAGAAAATTTATTCATAAAGCATTGTTATACAAGGGTCATGTTTGGTGTCTTGTGAATTTGCTCAAAATTAACAGATTAGGATCAAATTAGCATATTTGATCGATCAATATGTTAATGTGAGCATTTGGTAAAATAATATATTCAAAAAGTATATTTTAGTGAATAATTGCAATTTGCTATTAGAAATAACATTTTGCATTTGTAGCTTGAGCTACAAGACATATCTATACATATTTTGGCGATTTCTAGTAAATTATCAAACACTTATGTAAACTGTTATCATCTATCTGTTAGTCAAACTTGCTAAATATGCTAATACATACAAATCAGTTATCGATTGTTAGCTGCTAAGTTTCCAAACAAGGGCCCAACATTTGGACAATTGATGATTGAAATTTCAATTATCGGTTAAAGTTGGTTATGAGCACATCTGTTCATTTGACTTGTACCATGAAAGGTGTTCTTTGAAACTGAATTGAGTTGAGATTCACCATTCTTATTTAAACCATGGCCACAAACCTGCTTGGCTGCTTTGCTAGCTTGTTGCCTATGACACAAAAGGCGCAAATCAAATTTTGGCAATTTGATCGATCACCTCTATGACAATAATGTTCTTGTGTGCAAGCCGCAAAAATGTATACAAAGGGTTTCCAATTGTTGAGGGAAATTTGGTAGTAGTCCAGTGAAGCCACGTTGATGCCTTGGCCTTACGGAACTTTGAAAGAACATTTCATGTACCAGAGAAAACGTATGTATTATATTGATTGATAGAGCTGTTCAGCGGTTCGAATTGGCCCCGATTCGATTCGGCCCGATTCGGATTTTGATCCGATTCGATTCGATTC